>JAVHLV010000516.1:0-33917 GCA_036785495.1 Colletotrichum neosansevieriae
CCCGCCGCCGCCCGCCGTGGCCCCCCCCCCCCCCCCCTTGCCCGTTTTATTAAGTTCTGATCGACCGAGCTGTGCCGTTGCGTCGTACTGGGCTGTTTCTCCATCTCTTTTATTTGAGGTCCCGTTAGCAGAACGAGCAGAAGAAAATAAAGAAACCCCCTTCCGTCATTTTTCCTGTCACAGAGCGGAGAGAAGAGACTTGCTTGGCCCGGGTCCTAAGTTGGTGTGCCGTGACGCGACTTTTTTTCGGGGAGAAGACGGAAATGCAGCCTCAAACTCTGTATCGAAGTGTTACGCAAAGGGGGCGGGAGGACTTGCCCAGGGGTCTTCGGGGGGGTCTTGCGTGTTGAATTTCACATCGTCACGGCGGGCGGGTTCTTGCTTGGCGTGCGCACGTGTTATGGGAGGAATTTGGGCACCTCTTCTTTTTGGGGCCCGAGGGGGGGGGCCTTTTCTTCTTTTTGATCTGACGTCGTCAGGGATATCGGAGCTTCAAACTCGCCCCATGTTCACAGGGCTAGGAGGCTGGCTGGTTAGCGTTAGTAGGGATCGCGAGATGGAGATTAAGGCCCGCCGAATGGGGCGGGGGGAGGCGGCAGAACCTCGTCGGTGACTTTCTCATTGTAAATGTTGCCACGCGAGCAAAGTGTCCATTAGCGATTTTGTGCATGTATTTTCTGGCAGGTAAAGTGAGCTTCCTTTTGCGAAGGAGTCGTCGTATATCATCAGTATACGCAAGCCGGGCATGGCAAAGTCGGCGCGGATGGCCGTCTTGGCAAACCGGCAGTGTAACTGCAGGGCGGTGGGGTCGAGTGTGTGTGTGTGTGTGTGTGTTAGTGGTGGTTCGGGTAGAGGCAGCGGTCCGTCTGCCGGTTTTGTGTTTTTGTGTTTTCGTGGTCCGCCGTCCGTCGCCGAGCTGGCGGGCAAGATTTCATATTTTGCTTTCCTTGCCTCGGTCGGTTGGTTCTCCGGGGAAGTGAAGTCGAGGGCAAATCCCCGGATAGGCGCCCTCCCGCGCGGATAAAAAAAAAGAGGCTAAAATCACATGGTTCACACGTTTAGAGGCCGGTGCGGCCTAGGACCTGAGCTAATCCGACGACGATGAATTACTACTGGGGTTTCCCTTCGGCCTCGCGAGCTTCCCGTGTTTTCGAGCGAAAGGAGGGGCGGCGCGGATTAATCAGAAAGTGGGCTCATAATAATCAGTAGTTTTTACTCCTCTGTACGACTTTCGGTGACAGGATGGTTATTGATCAAAAGGAAAGAAATGCGCCAACACTTGGTTTTCTTCCCCTGCGCCCCCTGGCTAACCTATATCATGTGCTCTAAGGTACTATGCATAATACACTTTATATAATACCTGGAAAGCTGGTGCTGCCTTCCACGCTTCCGCGTTTGCAAAAAAGTATCGTTAACCTTAATAGCCTCACAGCAGAGGTTCTGAGAACCTTAGGAGTCGACATGTGAGGTATATGATGGCGAAGTTGATCCAGCAGTCTGCTGTAGATCAACTTCATCCCTACACACTTTTCCCATCTTGGTAACCTTTATGTCCGAAAAGAGCGGGGTCTTTTCCACGCCGAATGATGAATGAAAACTTAGCAGTAGTTACTGACTACTGTGACGATTTAAAGCAAAACCTTGAACTGGAAGCTCAGAATGAGCCATGGGACACCGTGAACCTCGATGGGTATACCTCAATGGGTGATTCGAGGTTATAAAAATGATCTTCGAAGTGACACTTTTCCCATCCCCCGAATAACTGGGGGGTTTCCATGGTGTAGAAGTAGATTGCTGCTGTCCTGGATCGGATCCCAGGGTGGATCCCAGGGTGGATCCCGTGTCGAGCATGTAGGTACGTCTCTTCCCGCGACGACGAACTAGTGGTCTTTTTCGTACCAAGAACTGCCCAAAGTGGATAACCCGACATGGTGGTTAGCTACTATCGCCCATTGTTTCTTTTTTATAAAAAAAAAGGAAAACGGGGGGGCTGAGGGACCGAAAACCGTAAGATGAAGGGGGCGCGCGTGTGTGTCTGTTTGATAGGTATGGGATGTGGGCTTTTTTTGGACGTTGATTTGATGAACGCGTGTGCTGCCTATTTTTTTTTCTTCCTCTTTGCAGTTGTTCTCTTATGGAAAGCGAATGGGGCCATTCCGATAAGGCTGCCCGTAAAGAGGTTGTATTTTGTTCGGACTCGTATTTCTGGGGGGCCCGGGGTGATTGTTGTGCGGGAAATGAAGATCTGTGATGGCGCACGCCGCACGTGTAGAAGTTGATTGATTTTGGCGGCACTTTTTTTTTTTTTGATGGGGCTGTTGCGAGGTCACTTGCGATGATGGAGATTGCACTTATTAACCTAATTGGAAGATTGATATTTATCTAAGCCCGCCTGGCCTCTGCCATGATGATTAAGCGACAGCTGCTCTGCTCCCAAGGTCTAGGTTGGATTACAAAAACCGTCCTCAGCGTCCAAGATTTCAATCTTTTAATTAGGCTGGGCATGCCTTAAATCTGTAAAGGAGGACATAAAAAGGTCTATAGTTTGGATCGGGCTTTTCGCGCCGCACACGTATTCATTCATCGTCGGATAAGTGTTGCGCTGTGAGAAACACAGTAGTGAAATGCATATATATGCATTTCATTTCAAGTCAGGGTATATAGCTGGATCTCACAGATGACCGTTGTTTCGACAGTCCAAAAGATCAAAATTAGTCTTCCGTCTAACTGTGTGTACATGATTAACAACGACGCGAGCCATCTGTTTGCGTAATCGAAACTGTTCAAAATGCAAATATCAAATCGATCATGGGTGAAGCTCTTGTTGTTGAATTGAAAGTGTACATCAATCGCTTTCCGCGTTGTGTTTAGGAGAACGGAGTCTCCCTGCAATTACTTTTGTTTTTGTGTCGAAACATCAATGCAGAGCTCTCTGATCGATCGTCGTCAACAACCAAATAGCAATCGCTCTATGCGCCCAGTAGAAAACAGAGAGCAACATGAATGATCACTGACTGCGCCGGTCGAAATGTGAAGACCCATGTTTATAACTGCAGCCTAAAGCATGGCTGTTTCCCTACTATTTAACAAAACAAGAATGCATCACTGGCACGGAGACCCCTATCGGCTACTTACCGGGAGTCCAATAACCGGCCTCGGCGGCTCCATGCGCGCCGGAGCCGCTTACAAAAGTGGAAATCGCGGATTTTGGACAGCGCTCCCGGGAGATAGGAATCGGCCCCGGTCAGGAGACATCAGACTAGCCAATTACGCCATTCGATTGTCAACGCCTGACTTCTTGGCTAGATCTCGATGATGCGGCGTCATTTTCGGCTTTTTGTCCCGGCCTCAACACTTGAACGATAGGACGATCCGTTGGTCTCGCATGGTGAAACAACCTTCCAACCGGCAAAAAGGGCGATCATAAACAACGGAATGAGATCGGTAAAGTTACTGGTAGCATCTGTCGGTCTATCATAGAACCCCGACCTGCCAGCAATGCGCATTTTACATTTCCGAACCGATCGTTTTCTCGGGGATAGACGTCGACGTGGGGTGGGGTCAGACCAAGAAAATGCCGCGGCACGCAACGGGGAAACAGGAGAGGAATGGATAGGAGATTCCCATGATGGGGTTGAGGAGGCGGAATAAGTTTAAAAGTTAACTTGCCCATGTTCTCCTCAGCATCATCGAAACCCTATTCCCAACGATCGCGTGTCAGAGGCCTCCGAACCGTCGAAAAAAAAGGAGGATGAGCTTTGGACACCTTCCAGTCCGCCCAGCACACCATCACTTTATTTCCTCGTCATTGTTCGCTCTGAAAACGGGGGGGGGGGAAATGGCCGGTCACTTCCGTGCTTCGCTTGCAGCCGCTGCCCCACCCGTTGCCAAATGCTTTCCCGATCGGCCCCAGTTCTCATCGGCCCCAGTTCACGGGCTTTATGAAGCCGTGCCGGTTCGAGGGTGAGGTCCGGGATTTGGAAATCATCGGGGCGGTACCGACCGAGTTGGACGGGACATTTTACCGAGCCATGCCCGATCCGCAATTTCCCCCTTTCATCGAGAATAATCCCGTAAGCCATTTTCCGATTCTTTCCATTCAGCGTTCGGGGGGGTTGTTGTCTTCTTCTTCGTTCGCTCTAGATCGTAATGCCATTCACCAATTCTGATGACTAGTGGTTCAATGGCGACAGTAACGTTTCGGCGTTCCGCTTCCACGACGGTAATGTCGATTTCCAGCAAAAATACGTGAGGACGGAGAAGTTCAAGAGGAAGGGAGAAGCCAATCGTGCGCTGGCAGGTACGAAACACCATCTTTTAATGACATCTTGATGAAAATGATAATAACAAAGATCGAACAGGCGAATATCGCAACAAATACATGGATGCCGTAGAGTTCAACGTCCGGACCACGGCGAATATGAACATCTACTACTTCAACAAATCCCTCCTCGCCATCCAAGAGGACGCGCCGCCGTACTTGATGGACCCCGTCACCCTTGAGACGAGGGGCCTCTGCGACTTTGACGGCCAGCTCCCGAGCCTGACCTTCACCGCCTACTCCAAGCTGGACCCCGTCACGGGCGAGCTAGTCTGCTTCGTCTGCGAGGCCAAAGGCGACAGGACGCCCGACGTGTGCTACTTCAGCATCGACGCTGATGGGAAGCTGAATCAGACGGTGTGGTTGATCGCGCCGGTTGTTGCGATGATTCATGATTTTGCAGTGACGGAGAACTGGGTGAGTATTATTGGGGAGAGGTTCTCTCACCGTCAAACTCGTTCGCTGATGTCCTTTTTTGGCTTGCCAGGTTCTGTTTCCTATGATACTACAAATATGTGACATCAAGAGGCTCAAGGCTAGGGGGGGGGCATTGGCAGTGGGATTCAAACGTGCCTATCTACATCGGCGTACTACCTCGACGCGGAGCAAAAGGCAGCGATTTCAAAGGTCCGACGCGGACGGCAACGCCCCAGGCCCCCACGACATCCATGCCGAGTAACGTCCGCTTCGAGTTCGACCCCGCGACCACGGACTCCCTCGATGGGTACGGACTTCGCGGCCATCATGCCTGTGCTCGGAGGCGGTTACCCTTTGTACAATACCCTCGGTCACCTGGAACAGGCGACGGGGAATTTGGAGGTTTATTGTCCCGGTCACACGCACATGGTTCAAGAGCCGGTCTTCGTACCTAGAGGCGAGGCTGCCGAAGAGGGAGATGGGTTTGTTGTGGTGCTGGTCAACAACTACAAGACCATGTCGAGCGAGCTTCACGTCGTAGACAGCAGGAACTTCACGGAAGCTGCAGCGGTTGTTAAGGTTCCGATGAGGTTGAGGGCAGGGCTACATGGGAACTGGGTTGATGCAAAAGAACTGCAGTAAAGACAGTCTAGCCCACACACCAAAATATGACCCGGACATTGGTTCCCCTTGTGTATTGTTCCAAATAGCGAGCTCCAGTATCCTTCATATATCCACAGTAGAACCAATAGGACCAAAGCGGATATTGGACCACGCGACCTTGCTATACGTGTCATGTTAGTCGAATGATCGTTGGGTCTCATAATCGAAGGCCTCACGAACGCTTTATACCAGTCCCATTGTCTATCCAACTTGTTCGGGTCATTATCCTGCCACGGACAAGGGCCCCGAGTGCCACCTGGCATGTCACCTAAGTCGACAGGATATGTTGAATCAAGCCAGGTATTCCATGCATAGTACTGGTAACTCTCTTGTCAGTGATATTCGTAACGGCACGTGCCGAATTGGGAACCTCAAGGCTGATTTCGACTCGTGTACTCACATCATCTTGCATGGACAACGCCATAACCATCGGTTTACGCAGAATATCTTTCTGGCGAAGAAACCCTCCAAACTGAGCGAAACGGTTCAGCTCTCCGAAAACGTCGGCTTTGGCGTCGCAGTAGTCTTCGCTCAGATCATCGCCGTCGGGAATGGTTGACATTGCTGGCGCTGGAGTTTCAATCTTCTTGCCGTCCTGGATGAAGTACTTGGTAATCTTGTCTTCGGTGAACTGCGTAACGACCCTGAATGACATGGTCATTTACTGATATTGGGCAATAGGATGAGCGAACGAAAAAAAAAAAGAGCCATACGTGAATTTCTTGGCTGTATCAAGGGTCTTTCCCGGACCGTAGAAGTCGGTGGCGCCGAGTCTGTCAGGATTGTAATCGCAGCCTTCGTGGTCGCATGTCGGAAGGCGATCTTGCATGCATCCCTCGGCGAAGCAGACGGAATATGAGTCGACGCCAGCTTTGCAAAGCTTCGAAGACATTTGGAATGCTTGAGCGTTAGAGTTCCTGCGTTGTCAACTTGTGTCAGTCGTGTGAATCCTGAGGGTTTCCCAGCAGCAGCAGCGCAGGAAAACCCGGCTTCAATGACTGACCCTGGCTACTCACCAGACGTCGAACTCAGGGCAGCATGCCCCTCGGTTGCCCTCGCCGCGGATGGGGTCCCAGGCAGAAGGAGTCCAGCCATCGAAGTTTGCCTTGAACACGCCTCTCGATGAGCCTCGGTATCATTCACCATCGAATCGGCAGCGACAACTCACCACGCCTCCAACAAACAACGAAGACCTCGTACACCCAGCGTCGCAGTATCCCGTTCCATACCTAGCACCCGCCTCGTTTCCGGGAAACCTGCTCAGTCCCCCATCCGCGTCCATCGCGAGGAACTTCAGCGCGCCGTTCAACCCACACGCCACCGTCGAAAGGTCGACGTCAAACGCGAGCTCGTTCCCCAGGAGCGTGAACGTCCGATACCGATCACCGCCTCCCTCCATGAGGAACACGCGCGAGTTGTAGCTCTTTCCGAAATCGATGGGCGTCTCGTACCTCTGCGACAGCGTGTCACCGCTCGTCGCGATGCCGTAGCCGGGGTAGTACGCGCCGTCCAGCACGCAGCGGTCGGTGCAGGACTCGGTGCTGTTGCATTGGTCCGTCTGCCATTCTTGGCGTTCGAAGCAGCTGTGGTAGTCGTCGACCACGTGCAGCCAGCGGTACTCGGCGTCGACGGTGATCTCGCCCTGGACCGTCTCACAGGAACTGCTCGTGCACCGTTTCCAGGAGAGCTTGGGGTGGACCTCTTCTTGGAGATTGCCTACCTTTTGAGCCTTGGCTAGGAGTGCTAGAAAGAAGGGGAGAAGGGCCCGGCGCATGGTTACTTGAGACTATACAATGTTCGGTACTAAGCAAAAGAGAACACGGCATTTTCCCGAAAAAAAAAAGACATGGAAAGAGGACATAGTTAGTAATATATATCTCGTTGCCTTCAAAAGTCGGATTTGGAGGGATGTATACACTTGAATACATCGCCTAGTAAACTTTCCATGTTCTTGTCGGGCGAAACAAATGATCAGGTGCATAGATGGACTGGTGAAGTGTAGGCTTTCCGCGGAACATGAACCTCCTTATGGACGGCAATGAAATGTTTTATCTTACTGACTTCACATGTGGCTGCTGACGCGGGATCCGGATGAAACCGAACGAGCAAATGTGGCTGCTTACGCCCCTAATATGCAGACGCGAAGAGTCCGAGATAAGCACATAATGTTTTTGGCGTCAATTTTGCAAGGCCAAGTGTTATATTCTACACTCCGAAATCTAGCCCAGGGAATCCCCTCAGAGCAACCTCCATCGAAATGTATCACCAAACATTTCAACATGAGAGAGTAACGCTACACAAAGCCTTCGTGTTAGTCATGACGAAGTTGCTTGAGAAAGGACCGATTCAATTTTGTCAAATCAACGCCGAACAACATATGTGCCGAGACCTTTGAGATTATCTTCTTCAATGGTCTCAACTCGTTCGTATGTTTTCATCATAAGAATAGAACTAAGCGGTCTTATGTGTCCATTTTACCCCGTACAAAGAACTCGCCGTCCACCCCGCAAAACCACCGGCCGGCCCCCCCCAGAGGCGATCTGCGAGAGTTACTCTTTGCGGTAGGTGGCGCCGATAGTAGATCCCGAGCATCTTGTTTCGAAAGCGGTTTGGACAACTCTGCGAACCTCCAGACCGCCGAAAAACCAGATGGCATTCGGTATCTTGGGCCACGGAGTTCGGACAGGTTGAGAATATTGGTCTGAAGCTATTGCTGACTCACCAAATTATACCAAGAACCTAATAGAACGCACCGCCGATGATAAAATAGTGCGTATATGACCCAAGGCCCTCGAGCTGAGGGAGGTATTCGTCGCGCTGTTGTTCTCTGTCATCACCAAAAGCATCTAGAAGAAAGTGCCAAAGTCTTTGCATATCAATTGATACTCGTGACACTCTAATTTTCTAGAAAGGTCTTTGAAAACGCCGAGGACTTCGTCGACACCGTCGAGATCAGTGTCGACGCCGCAACTCCCTTGGCACCTGCAGCTGGTCGCCGTCGCGGCGTGCTTCTTCATCATCGGCAAAGCGGGTCGTCGACCCGCGTGGGCGTGGTCGAGTTCTGGGGCGGCAAGATCGCGTGTCTTTACTGTTCGCCCAGGCGCATAGTCACGACGTCGGCACGGAGATCACGAGCACCGAGGGAAAGGTGTGGGTGAACTTCATGCCGAGGGCGAACAATGTTGTGCTGGCGGACAAGTTGGGCATGCGGAACGAGGTCTGCGGCCTGAGTACTGGCAATGAATCGAGGATGCGTTTGCGCTCGAGGCGTTAACACCGAGGCGGTCTTGAGGAACAAGCCTGTGCCCCTGCCGCTTGAAAAGGAGTCAAGGTCATGAAAATTGGAAGCGCTGCTGGGAGGGAGGGTTGAGCGATTGACATCGACGGTCCTCAAACGTTGTAGTTGGTAGTGGACAGGGAAATTTACTCCAGGTTAGAACCTCACACCTTTTTGTGTAGAAACCTAACAAGGTCCCTGAAATGCGCCGGGAAGTGGATCGGGTCATTTAGGTTCCGCCGCAGAGTGTTCCCCAATGACCGGGTCGGGCAGGCGCCGACCGTGGTCTCCACCTAGTCAGTGACCGGAGACGGCGGCTGCACACATGGACCCCGCCGGCCGGATGCTCCAGGTGATCCGAAGCCGGAAGAACATCTCCGGCACGGAGTTCCCGTTGAGTCGGCACTGATCCGTCCCCACTAAACCCCAACTAACCTAAGACTTGCCGACCGGGGCAGCCAAGCAAACCACGACAGAAACAGGATGAGAGATTCAGGCCAATCTTTTCTTTCTTTTGCCTCTCTCCCTCCCTCCTTCCGGGTTACCCTACCAACCTAACCTAACCACGAGGAAAAGCCTTTCTCGCCCTGCGTACGTAAAGTGTTCAGGCAAGCCTGCGCCTATCCTCCGGCCGGCAGCAAGCAGGCCGCTGCTAGCTGCACTGCCCGAAACTCGACGACATGTCCCTTGACTCTGGCTCATTAGAACCGCTTATTGGTTGGATATATCTTGGCCCCCCCCCCAGATTTCACACGAGCCAGCGCAGTCCACGGGGACGATGCGTGCTTCTTTGTTTAATCCAGAACTCGCTGAGTGGCAGTTTGGTGGTGGTGGCGGCGCCCACTGTCGCGTCTGGCCCCGTTGCCGGGCAGCGGTGGGCCGGTGGCTGTGCCGATTCCAGTTGGGTGTCACAGCCGGGGGCAAAAAAGAAACGAACGCGCAGCCGCGTCTCCACAACGAGCTTGGGACACGCCATTACGGGGGATCGACTGTGACGCTAAAAGTCGACTCTTCCAATCATTGGTGCCGATATTAATAGGCCGAGGGGAAACTGGGGCTATTCAGGCTTCGGGGGGCCTTGCCGGGGAAGCTGATTTCACACGTCTCAGACTGGAGCCCATCACAGACAGGATCCAGGAGGAGCTCTATGGCTGCCGCTTCGTGTTTACTAAAATAATGGGGTATCAAACCAGGGCACTATGCGAACGGACCGTAATTACACTATGTACTAACAAGGGAGGGAAAACCGGGAAGTGAGAGCCTTTCGATCAAAAACTACCTAATTCCCTTCCCCGTCTTGAATTCCCACCTCTCTCTCCGCTCCCGCAATCAATCGCCCTTCACTTATAAGTCGCTATACAGCTTCACAGCGACAACACTCTCAACACCACTGCCTCGACATCGCGGATCTAATACTCTAATCAGTCAATCAATCAACCCCCCAAACAAAAACCTCGCAAACATGTCCACCGCCGTCGCAACGACTACCGGCTCCGCCGCCGCGCCGACCTCCACCACCATCTGCTCCGCCAACCTCTACAACTCTCCCACCCAGGACAGCAACTGCGCGATGCCCTACGGCGGCAACCACACCGACATCATGAAGAAGTGCTGCAAGGACGCCGACATCATCTCCTACTACGACAACTGCGGCATCTACTGCCTCGCCCTCGACCAGATCGTCGCCGACCTCACGCAGTGCCTTTTCGACAACGGCGCCCCGGACACCGACGTCTGGTGCCGCGGCAACGTCACCAGCTCCGCCACCGGCACCGCGAACGGCCAGCCCCCCGCCTCCGCCGGCGCTAGCGTCATCGCGAGCGGCGGCGGCGGCGGCGGCGACAGCAGCAGCAAGACCGGCAGCTCCGACAGCGCCAGCTCGACCAGCAGCGGCAACGCTGCGGCGGGTATCTACGCTCCCTCTGGCGTGAGCACCTTGGGCCTCACGATCGGCGCACTGCTGCTTTCTGCTGCCACCTTTGGTGCCCTCCAGGTCTAGGATTTCACGTGGAGAGGAATCTAGGTAGAATGGCCCCCGGGGGCGCGCTTTGGCTTCGTGCGCACGCACACCTAATGGCGCGAACGACCGATCTAATGAAATCATCACGACTCTCCTTTTCGCCCCCCACAACATTTGTGGATACAGTAATCAGTCTATTCGGTCGAAAACGAGGCATACTTTGAGAATTGGGACTTGAGGCTTAGGAAAAGCACGCGATATCCATCCTGCGTTCAGAGTAGGATTAGTGTTTGGATTGTACATAAGACATTCGGCATAATGAAATAAGAATCAAGCTATTAGCAAGTCAGTCCTTTCCCCGACTCTAGTTGCAAGTAGATAGGCATGCGCAGCCAGAGCTCACCAAACCCTCGCTCGAGTATTCCTGTCAAGTTCTCGAGCCTCCCGTTAGTCATGAGTAATGTTGCGCATTTTTTCGACGACAACAAGAAAGAAGAGATTTCAAGCTAATTTTGCATTTAGATCCCACCAGGCTTTTCGCGTAAATATGCAGGCCTCAGATCATACTCCACATCCCGCGCTCGCATCGAATGTCCGTCATTCAGGTGTGTTGCAGAATGCCATTTTCCATCAGGGGTTTCCAAATATCTCGAAGCCAAATTCAATCCGGCTCAATTGCCAAGAGATAATCGACACTTGACTTGGCTCTAGTGCCCGGAGAGCAGCCCGGGGTGCCAGACGACGAGATTTTCTCTTCTCTTCCGACTGCTGCGTATTTGATGTTGTCCAGGACATGCATGAACCCCTTCACATCGAACATGAGCAGTCGACCGACTCTATTGCCACCCGTGCAATTGATTTGTGCTATGAGCCACCCGCTCTTGTCCCGTTTCTCAGCACCCATTCGCTCTTATATCTTCTTTAGAAGAAACAGTACCAGGCTTTGCAGATACGCAGCTTAGCTTCGCCTCGAGTCTGTTCCTGGATTGCAATCCAATCCCCCAATCAACTCCCGGTAAATAAATATTCCTCGTCAGCAGACAACGCCAATCCCGACATGCCTACAGCAACAGAGATCTCACAGGTGGTCTTTTCTCACCTGGGGCCGATGACAACTGCTGGTGGAGGAATTGGAGTGTTGGCTACTGCTTGGACGTTCGCAGCTTTCGTGGGCGTCGCACCCGCCTTTCCTTGATGATTGATCGGCTGAGAACTGGCGCAGAGTTTCGCTGCGGATCGTTCCGAATAGGCTGGACTGATTAGCATGGCAAAGGGAATACACGATACCCCACCACAAGGTCGATATTGATGAAAGGATATTCAAAGAGTCTCGTAGCGCATTCAATCGTATTATACTGTTAATTATGATATGATACATCAGACATTATTTACAGTCCAAGCAGAGCGTTGAGGTCAACGACGCTGATGCTAACCCGGTTGGTGCTGCTAGGAGGCAGCCTGCCGGCACCAATGATGGCAAGCCGGCTGCCGTCGCCAAGAATCTCAAGAGCACGAGAGTAGGCGTTGGGCTGAGGCACGGCATACTCGACCCAAGCGCTGGCGTCGCCGAGCTTCTGGTTGACGAAGATGTTGGACTGGCTCCCGGCGCTGAGAACGATGGTGCCGTTCTCGCCGCCGAGAGGAGTCCAGACGACGTAAGGCGAGCTGACGGGGCGGGTTCCCCGGTTGGAGACCAACGAGATGCCCGGCGCGGCGAGGATGTTGAGGGGGTCCTTGGTCAGGCGGTAGTGCACGCGGCACCCGTCGGTGCCGCAGACCTCGTAGGCGTAGACGTAGTCGTCGTTGGGCAGCTTGGCGATGACGGGCATGCCCGGGCGAGCCTCGTAGGCGTTGGGGTCGTTGACGTCGTCGACTGGGTCACTCCAGGACTTCAGATCCGTGGTGACCTGGTGCGAGAGCTTCTGGCCGTACTTCGGGTCGCGCTGGTCGGCGTAGTAGATGATGAGCTGGCCGTCATAGAGCCTGGCAGAGCGACGCTCGTTAGCAAATGTGCTGAGAGGGCAAGGGCGGTTTGATCGACTGAGACGGGCGCTTACAAGAAGTGAGGCTCCCACACGGGGGTGAGACCGTTGTTGGGGAGCGCTTCACCGCCGCTGGCGACGCTGCTGAGGAACTCCCAGGTGGCGCCGCCATCGGTGCTGGCGTAGACATCGATCTTGGTCAAGCTGAGGTCGGTCGGAATGCTGTTGCCTGCGAGCAGAATGGTGCCCGCGGGGTAGCCGGCAAAAGCAGAGGGAAGCTCGTAGAGGAAAGGCTGGTAGCGGAGACCCCAACCGTTGACGGTGTCCCGAACTCGGCCGATTTCGGACCAGTTGTTGCCGCCGTCTGAAGAGCGGTAGATGGGGAAGTAGACGATGGGAGGCTCGGGGGAGTAGTTTTCCCACGTTGCGATGAGGTCGCCAGAGCTCAGCTGGATGGCGCGAGCGTAGAGAACGCGCGGGTCAACCCAGCCGGCGTCAGAGGGCGGGGAGAAGATGACCTTGTCCGAGATGGTTCCGGTGGCCTGGCGAGCCTCGACGGGAGTCGGGACGGGGCTTGCGGCGACCTGCAGTGACAGCAAGCTGGCGATGCCAGCAACGGCGGCACCGAGGAACTTCATTTTGATGGGTTGAGAAGTCAACCGACGAAGCTGAGGAGAAGCAGGGAGGCCTACGTGGGAGTTATCAGGTGCCTTGGAGGAAGACCAGCAGTCTGCCACATCAGCGCGGCTGGGTCACTTATATATCTCGCCATTGAAGCTCCGAGAGGGGGTCGACTTTTTATTGCGCCTTGGCAACAACGTCAGTCAAGACCATCGTCAGCAGCTGTCACTGCGCGGGACCAAGCTTCCCTTGGATTCGTGACTCGTAGGTGAATGACGAGAACCCATCTCAAGACGGTGGACTGGCCACGTTGGGGTTAGCTGGCGCCGTGTACAGGTACGGAATCGTGGTTATTGGCGCGTCTGGGGGCGCTTTGTTTTCGCGCAAAACTGACAATGTGACCTCATATTGCGTGGGAGAAAGGCCGTTGGGTCGGCTCAATACTCGACCGAGGGGAATGCTACCCTCCCCGCGTTCGTGGCCTCGATGCCGTCGAGATCTGGGGTTCGTGTGGGGATGGTCCCGGTCGAGATTCATAACTAGCGGCCGAATTGCCAGGATGCGCGCCAATGAGGTTGTGTGAATTGCTCGCAGCCACCCGGGATTCCCCAATAAACAAAAGTTCACGTGCCAATTGGCAGCTTGAAGTATTAAATTCTGCAAGTTTCTGAAAGACCTGGTATGGGCTGGAAGAGACATGGGTTAGATGATCTTGAGGAATGCGTGACTTCATGTTGTCAATCACACAGCTGGTATTTTCCTTAGCTACAAGTGACAAGACGCGCATGAGCTGATTATGGGGCATCGCGCCATGTGCCGATGTTCACGAGAAGATGGAATCAAATGCGTTCTTGCATTCCGCTTCGGCCCGAGAATCTAACTGTCACTGATAAACCGTTACCGCCGCCAACGTGCTCAGGTAGTACTATTGTTGTGATCCACATACTCTATCTCTCCTCGCTTCCCCATAGCGCCACTGCTCCGTAAGTAGGCCGTCTCCGGCGATATCGTCCTCAAGGGGAGTCCAGACCTTGACAGGGGTTTACATCCGAAATGTGAGATGTTTGCGGGGCGATCTTCAGATTCGATATCCTTCTTTAGTTCCGTTCAGGAAGCCAAGAACCAACCCTGAAGGTCCAACTGGACCCATCAGCTTCGCTGGTAGGGGCTATTTCTTTTACGAGGATAACAAAACAACAGCTACAGCTACGCTACGTAATTGATAAACCGTCTCGTTTGAGCGTTTGTTATCCCATATTCAATGACAATGCTTGGCGGTAATTTTACTGGGCCAAACGTCTTTTCTGATTGTTTTGAATTTTGTTCTTTCTATTTTTTAGAACCTTGGAAATTGACATTCAACTGCGAACACAATACTGGAACCATGGAAAACCATCAGTCACATTGGTTCCAGTTCAAAACTCGCTGACTCTGTCAGCAGAAACAAGTATTCGCATTTTATGCAACTAGAGGGCTTTCGGTTTCTTCTTCAGAGACTCTGAAATATTATATCCTAGTTATTTGTTGTTCGACCAACGTTTCGTGGCGACAATTAGTATCAAATATATTGGGACATTCAATCTACAATCCCTAGAAACTTCAGAAAGCCAAAACTTCAAACTCAAGCGTAATTCTTTTCGCCATAATGGGATGATTAATTCAATAAATCTCTTATAACAACGCGCTCATGAAACCTGCAACCTTTGATGCGCCGCGCCTATAACTAGTGATCTGTCGACTATCTCCAGCGAATTCAGTTGAGACATGTATACCCTTCAATTAGCAGAGTATCCCAAATCAACAAAAGGAATTGTCCTTGATCTTGATGAGGAAAAGCAATGTTGCTGAAATATAAATACCAAAGGCTGGACTATGAAGCGGCGTCATCGCCCGTTGCTTTTATCATACTGACTTTGGCCGCCCAAAAAGGTAGCCCGGTCCCCAAGCGCTCCTGATTGGGTCGAAGCCAACCGAACTCCGATTCTGGATCGGCCCCACACAGACCCGCCAAAGGCTTGTGCCAAGGCCGGGTCCACTGATGACGTTCGGAGCAGCCCGCGGGGGTTTGCTCAGCACATCCGCATCCGCATCCGCAATCAGCCGCAGACTTCGCGGTAGCCTGCCGGCTCGGTGGCGTGGGTAGGAGCTCATTTTCTGACTAGGATTGACCTTCATCGACTCGGAGGCGATATCAAAGGGCGATTGAGAGTTCCGCTAGCTGACCGCCCCTTTATCTAACCCCATAATTATCGTGACAGATAAGCGCAACAGCGGCGACGATTCAATTATCGTTTCCACTTTTGCAACAAGAACAGCCTTGGAATCCACAGAAAACACCACGAGCTCCGCCCTTCGTCAAATCAGCGCCGAGTTTGACATCCGTGCTGGCGTGGATCATCATGCCTTGTTTTTGTTTTTCTTGATATCGCTTTTATGCCTCATCACCTCCTGCCTTCTGCCACTCATTCTTCGGGTTCATCCCCCATTGTCCGCCGATCACGTAAACCCATTGAAGAACAGCGACGCTGGCTTCATCAAGTTTACTTCACACCCGCAACCCGTTATCTGCCAAGACATGTCACCCGCATCTTCGATTCACGACCCAGGCGAGAACGAGCCGTTACTGGGCCGGCACCCTCGGCGCTCAAACACCTTCCAACTACCGTCCTTCATCGGCCAAAGACGCGTCTCTCCTCTGGCGGTCCGGCGCGCCTCGCTGCAGGAGGTTCACCCGCACCATGAAGACGTCGAACCGGTGCTGCCGGCCGCGCCCGTCGCCGCACACCAAGAGACGCGCCTGCACAAGCCCCAATGGGCGCTGAGCGACGGACCGCCCAACGCGTGGGCGCAGGTCCGTCATTATTGGCGCGAAGAGTTTGCGTGAGTTCTGTCTGGGGATGGACACGTCCCGACTTCCCGAGGCCCCCCCCCCCGGCGCTCGTAACAAAGAGAGCTCCGCGAAAAAACTGACCGCATACATTCATTCATGTGCACAGTGAGTTCTGGGGCACCTTCATGATCCTGGTCTTCGGAGCAGGCGTCGAGTGCGAGACGCGTTTGAACTTTCGAGGTCCCAACATTGGCGACAACGCCGGTGATTATCTGCAGTGTCGGCTGGCCTGGGCGGCAGGTGTTTCCATGGCGGTTTGGATGTCGGGTGAGACTGAGAGACGCGCACCCCTAGACGCCGGCTATCAAAGCCATGCTGACGTTATCAACCACAGGCGGCGTCTCAGGTGGTCACTGCAATCCGACCGTGACGGTAGTCCTGGCCCTGTTTCGCGGCTTCCCCTGGCGGAAGGTTCCCGGCTTTCTGATGGCGCAGGTTCTGGGCGCTACTCTCGCGAGCCTCGCCGTGTACCTCAACTATGCGACCAGCATTGCTGCGTACGAGGGCGGCGGCGGCGGCGGTGGCCGTACCCGTGCCACCGCCAGCCTGTTCTTCACCTTCCCGGCCGCCGGCTTGCCCTACCTCGGCGCCTTTTACACCGAGTTTCTCGCCTCGGCCGTGCTGATCGCCATCGTCTTCGCTCTGGCCGACAAGAACAACCTGGCTCCGCCCAAGGGCACTCAGCCCTTCGCCATGTTCCTGGCCCTGTTGGCCATCGGCTCTGCCCTGGGCATCAACACGGGCTACGCCATGAACGGCGCGCGAGACACCGGCCCGCGTATTGCCTTGGCTCTCGTCGGGTATGCTGACGTCTTCACTCACGATCACTTCTACTGGCTTTGGGCTCCTTGGGGTGCCGCCATCGCCGGTGGTATGCTAGGCGCGAGCGTGTACGATGCTTTCCTGTACACCGGGAGAGATTCGCCCTTTAACGTGCCTCGGAAAGAGGACGATTGAGTCTGGCTACGTATGTGCTCTGCGTCTCGTAAGACTTGAATCACGTGGGGATATGAATCGCATCGTTATTGGAACGTAGGTCATAACTTGCTTCTGTGACATGGGTTTTCTTTGGTTGGGGGGGGGGCACCAGGCCTACTTTGGGTGATGGGATTTGAAGCTGGGTTTCTGTGACGTTTTTTCCGGAAGTTATCTCTGTTCATGGTTCTGTTGCTAAGCTCTCGTGGTTAAAGACGGAGAGGGAGACGTGCGTGTCGAACGTCCTCTTCCAAATGCTCTGACGTGGTATTCCCTGGGCGACCTTCAAAACTCTTGTGCCATCTCCAAATCCGTCCCTGTTTCTCTCCAAGACATCAAGTCCCAGATGCCCCAAGCTCCTATCAGCCCGGTGACATAAAGAAGGCTGAGACACCCCAGCCAACCCCAAAAGGTCTTTGTGCGGAGGAACTCCATCGCCGCGCCGGCGTAGTAGTCTGCTGCTTGCTTGACGACGAGCATGAGGATGAGGGCCATCAAAGGTACGGCGGTTCGCTTTTGGAGCAATTGTTTCGGTGTCACTGTTGCGTTTGTAGGGTGTCCCGGGGTCGGACTTTGTCTCGAGTATCGTCCTGGCCTGGTCGGCTCTAACGGTTCTTCGACGGAGGTCATGGTTGCCAATCAGGTTGATGGAAAATTCGGGGCGAAATTTTGAAAACCAGACCATGTCCTTGGGTGATTGTCTCTCTAAATACTTGGGTCCGGACCCTGACATGCGTGAAGGCTCAGGCACGTTGCATCAATTGCCAAGAAGCAACTTGAACACTTAGGCTCTCCTGTATGACCTATTGACAATCTGATTTGAGTCAAGATACGACCCTTCGGCTGAATGGAAAATACTCCAATTTCCAAGTTCACTCGTTGTTTTACATGCTGCACAAAGCCAGCAAATCAGACTCGACTCACTCGCTATGGTCAGCTCAATATTTTGAATTTATTGTAATACTAAACCTAACATGACGAGAATTGAAATCTAGTATGTGATACACGATCTTTGCAGTGTATCCGGCACTTTGACATCTAGGAAAATCCGAGATGAATTCCGCTCCGGCATTCTGGACACTGTACGCAGCTTGGAGGGCTCGGAGACACCGAGCAGATGTTGGGACTAAGACGACAAGAACGACGGATCTCTGGCCAGCAACCCCTCTGAACGCTCCTGTCTAACGATGCAAACTTCCCGCTCTCTGCCTCGGCACACCATGCTTGGTCTCGCTAGCCCTTCTCTCCAAACCCCAGTCCTCCTCTCGAGACCCCTCGGGAAGGCCCGGCTTCCCACCAAGGCTCGCCAGGACCGTGTCATTAGTCGCCGTGAAATCGTCCAAAATCTGTAACTCGTTTTGGGTGAACCACTTTGGAACCAGCATCACCCTCAAAGGGATAAGCAAGATGATCAGGACGGGGAAGCCTATGGCCCCGAGAGTGTGGGAAACGGCAACGCAAGCGGCGACGTCGGCGAATTGGAGACCGATGTATAGCCATAACTTGCGGCGGCGGACTTTCAAGAGAAGCTCGTCACGTTGGACGAAGCGTTTCTCGGCTTGGAGGAAGACGAACTTTTCCAAGATGCCGTTAGACTCGATCGATCCCCACTGAAGAAGAAGAAGAAGAAGGTCAGCTGGGAACGGCAGATCTCGACACCCCGCTGCAAATACTTACCCCGACAACGAAGAAGACGCCGGCGAAGACGGCGGCAGGCATCGTGTGAAGCACAATGAGGAGGGGCTTCGTCATTGTACCAATCAGGGCCAACCCCATGAGTAGATGAGATATTCTCTGCTCAACGACGTGGGTCGCTTGGACAATGGGACGTCTGATCTCGGTGTCCTCTCCCTCAGACGTCGGTATGATTTTGAGGCTCGTCTTGTAGACAGTCAGAGAGTCAGTGTGTACAGGGGCTTGAGGGACGAGTCCGTTGGGCATCGGCAGCCCGAGAATCCCGGCAACGAAAGTGGTGCAGCCTAGGAGGAAGAAATCCCAATGGAACCCCCCAGGCTTCTGGAGTGGATACTGGCGAGCTTGGGCAGTGATGCTGCTGACGTTCTGCGACATTGAACGGTTAATATGGTCTCTCTTGTGTTGTGTGTGTACGAGGCAACTCACATGATCGTAGTAGAACAGCAGCATCACAAGAAATCCGAAGGGCATTGCAACGAACACCCACTTGACATCAAGATTCCAGAAGTCAATCACCCAGTTCCTAGGTTGAGTTGGCTGGAACGCGGCTTCGATGGGAACCCTCATGACGTGTGTGTCTTTGAGGGTGCCTGGTATATGGGAGAAGCCGACCCAGAAGACGGTGGCGAACTGTTGCAAGGACTTGTCAGACAACTCTGAAAGCACGGGTGACTGATACAACTTACGACGTAGGCGTAATCTGCTAGAATGCCGCGAAAGCCGGATTTCCAGAGGGTGCTCGAGCCGAGCTTTTCAAGACTATAAACGGTTCCGAAGTACAATATGGCAATCATGCACGCCAGATATCCAGCAGAGCTACCCTCGGCGTCGAACTCGTTCACGAGTTCCTCGACTCCTTTGACTGTTGATTTGTGATCAGTCTTGTGAGAATTTCCAGTGGCTGGCGACAGAATACTCACTAATGTAGATAATGCCCACATACAAGCCGAACGATTCGCTCGAGAAGTCGGTGACGTAGCGCATGTAGTCGCAAGCGTTGAAAACGGCCACGAGCCAGTGGAAAATGGCCGCCCAGATGCCGGTCCAGGCCATGAACCGTGGGTATATCGAGACATCGTATATCTTGACGATGTCGTATATGGTGAAGTTGAAAAGAGAGATCAGGCCTGTGACGCCGACGATGGTGAGGGGTTGGGCGCTCAGGATGCTGAAGACGACGGCCGCGAGCGCCGAGGAGAAGAGGGCCTCGTTGACGCCGAAGAACTCTCCGGTCCGACGGTACATGTCGAGGGTGTAGGCTATGGCAGGGAGCAGACTTTACACACGCGTCAGCTCGCGATGGACAGGGAGGAACCGGGTTTTCGACTCACTTCACAAAGTACATGCGGATGGTGCTCGCGACAGTTCGATACGTCCAAGCGTCGGCGATGTCGCTCCAGTAGTAGGGTAATCTCCTTTTGATGTCGTGGTACATGCCGCGACCTGGTCGGAGCACTCTCCAGCGTCGCCATCCCTTCTCGTTGTCGTACGTGTAAGACATGTCGGTCTTGGTCCGCTCGAGCTGCGTCTCGCTAGAGTCGCCAGAGTCTGGTTCCGCTGCTGCCATAGGTATTCCACGGACTGGTGCACGGGGAAAAGTCAACAGATGGGTATCGAAAGCGCAAGCAAGCCTGCGGGCAAGGACACGTAAAGAGAAAAGAAAAGAGAAACAGGAGAATCTCTGGCAGTGCCACGCACCAGTAGGAAAGAGCTTGGCTTGTTTTGTCCAGCAGGGAGGTAATCTTGGCCCTCAGCAAAGGACTGCGCGTGATATTATATGACTAGTCCTAGTCAGTCTCAAGGCACCCGGGTCGGAAATTAACCCAGACTGTTTACTACTCTAGGGACAGGCTTTGTCGCCTCCGCTGGAGCAGAAAAGTGCCGGAGTCGGCGGCGAGCATGACGTCAAGGCGAAAACACGGCAAAAAGAGCGAACACATCGGGTACTCAAATCTCAAAGAGAGAAGAGGATTCCAGTTGATTCACACGGACGGATTGCTTGCCAACATATCAACCCGCGGACTGGCTTGACTGAATCCCAAATTCATTCACCTCAAGGCTAGACCTTGGTTGTTAACTTGTTGAAGTGACTTTGCCATGTCCATTCTGCTTCTCCGTGCGGCGATGCTCGGGAGAGCCCGTCATCACGCCAGGAGAAACCACCATCCATTAGAAATTGCCAAGCCGACGTCTGCGCCAATAAGCGGTAGTCTCTTGGCGTCTGAGCCCGGCTTGTTCCCAGAAAAGGGCGAGAATTGGACGACATCGTTGTCATTTGCGGGACTAGTACCGAAGCTAAACAGAATTCTTCTGCCCGGGCAGCATAGACTTAAACATGACCACAGAGGCATCCTGGTGACCCAGCCCCTGGACAAGCAAGCTCACATAGCCGTGACCGCATTGCCCCACGGTTTGCTATCACACGTTGGCCCGATCTTGATCTTCGTCGTATGACAGGAACGTTAGTAAGAAGGATACTGTAGTACTTGACGCCAAACGAATATGAAGTCAGGCAATTCGGAAGAAATGTGCCGGTGAGGTATGCTGGCTTCTGGTTATCGCCATGGCTATGTCCATAGACGCAAGCTCTCGTCGTGAAGAAACTCGTCGTGATATTCGTCGGGAGGAGAGGATCGGCCGTTTCTCCAGGCTGGTCGACTTTCTCTGCGGTCATTCTCTCCAGACAGGAGTAGCATAAATATCGGCCGGATCTGAGTGAGCTGTTCCTTGGCGTACGGCTCAGGAAAACCGTGTTCTAAATCTGGTCGACAAACTGGGGGCTGCCGTACCGCGAAAATGAGATTGGACCTCAGCGTTCAGTACCCTCCTTGCCGCACCTGGTTCCGCCCTGGAGAAGAGGTGAGCGGCACGGTCAACGTCCACGTGCAAGACGCCATGGCAATCAAAACAGTCACTGTCTCTCTGCAAGGTATGACGAGTTCTCCTGGAGATAGGGATGGCTGGGGTGAAACACACACAAATTCTCATGTCTTGTCAGGCCGCATGAACATTAGGTGCGCTGCCACACCCGCCACAGAGGACTCTTCCGCAAAGATGCCTCAATCGAACACGACACAGCAGAGAAGCAAGGCGAGTAAGCACACTTCTAAGTTCCCGGCGCGGGTCCTGACGTATTCACACAAAAACAGCTGTTCAAAATAGCCTCGGAATGCGCCATCGTCACCGAGACCTCGAAAGAAGGAAGACAATCCTTTCCTTTTCGTATGTGTTTCCCCGAAATGATGTCGGGTTCTCCAAACGAGCAGGCGCTCTTACCGCCATCGATGAAGATCAACACGGCCGGTCTGAAAGTGGCCGTCGTATACTCGCTCAAGGTCAAGGTTCAGAAACAGAGTTTTCTCCGCTTCAAGCATGCGAAAAGCGTGGAGCTGCTGCTCCGACCGCTCCCGCGGCTTCTCGCCGTGGCGCCGTCAGGTGGCGGCGAGTGCTCGTCTACGGCGTCGATCTCGGCCGAAGATCTCGAGTGTCCTCCTCCAGTGGGTCCCATCTCGTGCGGTCTGCCGGCCTACAGCCCTTCCCTCCAGCTACGAATGGCCATCCCGGCACCGCCGGTGCTGCAGCCCGGGAAGCCGCTGGCCTTGGCGTTGAGGGTCGTGATACGACATGACTTGGCGCAGAGGCTGGGGCCCGTTTCCCTCCGCAACCTGATACTGCGTCTCCGTACCACGACGACGGTCCGCGTTGGGCTGGCCTCGCGCGAGAGCGTCAGGTACGACTCGATTTGCGGCATCGTGGGCGACATTCCGATCACGCCCGAAGAAACGCAGGATACGTACGTGCTCGAACCCGGCATGTGGCAGAGTCATGTCGTTCCCATGGTACCGCCAACGTTTGGGTCCTCGGTGTTGTCAATCAGGCACGCGCTGGAAGTGATCTGTGGATTTTCAATGCAAAGACAGCGGGGCACGCAGGTATGATCATACCCTTGGCACCTCTCACTGGGCTCTCAATAACACCGGGTTCTACGTGTAGTGTCTGCGGACGGGCGTTGAGGTAATGGTCACCGATGTGGAAGGGGAAGGCTCTCCGCCGGACTATGCTAGCATAGAAGCAGTCGAAGATGTTGAGGATGGGACGAATTCGTCCAGCACCGAGAACTAGCATAATTTCCCCCGGCGATGGTCGTCTAATACAACATGAACATGATGGAAGATAGCCCCTTTGATGATTACTTCAAGATTGCATGTCGTGTTTTGGAAAGACAGCGACTGGACACTTGATCTTAGTCCTTGGGCTCTTTACATATGTCTGTTCTAATGTTTCGAGATTTTGAAAAAAAAATGCATGTGTAATTTATTTCCAAGCACTTTTGATGATACAAGCGCAACAACCCCGTCGGAAATCAGACGATCACGGGTCTTTTTGCAAACCTCTTGCGCCAGAACTCGGCAATCTCGTAATCCAGCTTTCGCACCGTCGGCCCCGCCGCCCAACCGGTCGTTCTCTCCTCGGCAATCTCGAGCCAGGGCAGCATCGACTTGTCGCGGTCCTCGTAGCCTGCGAAGTGCACCAAGAAGTCCCCGGGCCTCGCGAAAAAGTCCCAGTCCAGCTTGGCGCCCCCGTCCTCGGGGAAATCGCCCGGGTAAGGGTTGATCCAGTGCTGAGGCACCAGGGTCGCGTTGTGCCGGAACTTCTCCTCCCGGAGGAGCAGCTCCATGGCGCTCTGCTCCGTGAACCTCAGCTTCACGTCCGGGTTGTAGTGGCGATAGGCCAGGACGGAATCGAAGAGGTCCAGGCTCCACCGGTCGACGCGGAGCAGAAAGATGCCGTTGTTCAGCCCGTTCCAGTCCTCCGAGATGATGAGGTGGATGTCGTCTTGGAGGCTGCTCTCCCCGCGTCTTTTGCCGTCTCCGGACCCGGACTCGCTCGGAGACCGGCCGGCCGACGGAGGCAGGAAACTCGCGGGCGACCGGCAGTTGTCGAGGACGATGGTGTCCCGGTCGACCCAGAACAGCCACTCGAGCCTCTCGTCCTCGGGCTTCTCCAGCTCCTCCAGCAGGAGCGAGAGGATGAAGGCCGGCTTGTTCCAGAGGCCGTCGACGAGGCTCTCGCAGAGCACGTGCAGCTCGGTGTCGTGCACCAGCGTGTGCACCAGGTGCGTCCGCAGCGCTCTCTGGTAGTGGTCCTGGACGCCGCCGAACTGAGCGGTGACGGTCGCGATTCTCGGGTTCTGGCGGTCCATCAGCATCTCGGCCGAGTTGTTGCGGCAGTAGCGGATGCTCTCCGCCACGTCCCCGGCCAGCCCCTTGTGGATCGATGGGAAGCACTCATCGCCCCCGTGGCAGCGAAGGTGAGAATCGGAGACTCTGGTGCGAGGCAGTCGCAGACGATTCGACAGGACCGGGTAAAACATGTAGACGAGCTGGAACGCCAGAACGAGAGGGAGTATGACGTAGAACGATCTGATCAACTGGTAGCCTAATTGAACTCTCATTGTCGAAACGGTAGGGTTGGTTTGGTAATGTTAAGATGGGACGGGACTGCTGTAGGAAGCAGGACAAAAGAAGATTTCGGGAGACCATGCACTCACTCTTATCCGAATGCGTTCAACGTGCCAAGTTTGCGTGGGACGATTCGAATTGAGACGAACTCTTTAGGCTGTCTACGAAGTACGTCAATGTAGTGTGCATTGGTCCTTGGCGGCTTGCGGAGACCCTTCAGTACGACGAGTTTGACCGGGAACAATGAGACGTCGTGGCGTGGCGTCTTGGCTGCTTGTCGAGGCTGAGCAAACAAGGGGATGTCAAATTATTCTGCCCTGGCAGTTGGTTTATGCTTGGCCTTGGACATCCGGGATCAGAGACAATCTCAAAGAGGGCCAAGGGGATCCGCGAAGGTATCGTTGATCATTTGCAATCATTGCACAAAGAGCTAAGCCTGATGGAGGAACTCAGGAAACAGTGTCGCCAGGGGTTGGGACAATGTCCGGCGAGCCGTGAGCCAACTGTGCCGCTGGCTCTCATTTTAGAGCACTGCTGGATATCGACTTGGCCAGCGTCGCACGTTCCGATTGGGATGAGGTCATGATTCAAACTAATCACCACTTCAGTTTCCCCCAGCCTTGGTGTCTCGTTGTCCTCGCGCACGATGATTTACAATCTTCGTCGAGCCAAAGTCAGAAAGTCTAATGAGCTTGGAGAATGTCAAATACCCAAGTCACTGGGTGGCAAGCTAACTTCTTTGCAAGGCTCTCTTCCTCGGCATCCCCAAGAGGGCCGCGAGTGTTAGACACCATGGGCCATGGCACCTTGCCCAGGTCGACTCATGGTTCTGGTAGAAAGAAGCTGACGGCCTGTCAATGTCATACTTGTTGGGGCCCAACGGGGATGGAAAGGAGCGGGTCAGCAGCACTTGCACTACGGCGGAATGCTCATGTCCTAGATCACCCCGAGAGGGCCCTTGCGACTAGAAGTCAAATCTCAACTTCAACCCGGGAAATCAGAAAAAAGGTGACAACCTAGCTGACGTCTAAGCACGTCTAAGCACGTACCTGCTAAACGCAGAATCCTGGACGGATAGTAGTGTCCTTTCCTCTTGATCTTAACATGACAAAGCGGTGAGAGAGGACCCAAACCTCACGCAAGTTCAATATATTTCTTTTTATATTTCACTAATTACTCCTTATCTTATTATGATATTACTTATATTTTAGTTTTTTCAATGCCAAGTAAGGCTTAATATTCTGTATTATTCTACGTAGTTCTCAGGCGCTAGGTATACCTATGTGGCTGCCCTAGTTCTTACGTGCCTAAGGGATTGTAATATGTAATATATAGCCTGATTTGAGAGAGCTATCTCCCGACAATAGATAAATCCATTAGATAAAATTCTATTTCGAAGTATTTAGTAATAGTAGGATTAATAACACCCTGGTTCCAACCGAAACCGAGGCGTTGAGCATCATCCTAGACCTGATAGCGACAACCGTTAGCACATAGCGATCAGCTGCTGTGTGCGCTCTGATCTCCTCAATATCAGCCTTCCGCATCCATTGCACTTAGGTATACGCGTTACTTAAGATTATTGAGGTAGAGATATTTTAGGGTGATGCTTTCAGAAAGATCCTAAGTTGCTCCAGCTAAGCCTACTCAGGTTCTACCTGAGTTAAACCACATGTCTACGCCAAGACCAATTTCTGCTCATAGCCGTGAGAGGCCTTTAGACGAGAGAGCCAGGTGTCTTCCCCTTTGAGCCGAATCATGTCGGGCGAGTTCGCAACAATGACCCAGGCATCGAGGAAAGACTGCGCTGTACCCTGTGTGAGTGCTTTCAGGCGAGAGACGGTCAACGTGGGCAGCGCGACAGTGGCAGTGAACGGAACAGCGGAGCCAGACCGAATCAGGCTTTCTCCTCCCTCCCCCAACAGACGGGTTTGTGGTCAGCATGAAGAAGTGATATGATACTCGTCATCGGGTTGGAGACGACCGCTTACCTCTGAGTGAACTGAAAACCGGATTTCTCGCCGTAAACGAAATCACTATTGTATTGCCGCCCAGTCAGCGCTGTCTGTCACTCTCACCAAACAACCGAAAGTGACTTCCGTTCAGCGCACGCGGCATAACGACAAAACTCAGGCCTCTGCGATGCAATCACTCACCTTCTCAGAGCATCTACTACCATAAAGACGAATTTATCGAACGGGGCCTTTACTGAGGTTTTGGCCAAGTCAAATTCTGTTGTGTCAGTCTCCGCGGCGGAAGCGGCAGCGAGACTTGGCTAGGGCCGAAAGTATCCGGCTTCTTGCCTGGTTCTTCGAGTATTCTTTGATTGAAATCGAATCGGCGACGTTCAGTCGGTAGTTCTTGTGACTTCCAGCCATAGAATTTCGATAGAAATAATCGAGACACGCTGGATGCAAAGTTGAGATCAAAGCCTGATGGATCGATGCAAAAGGTCCAACTGGTTTGCCTAGACTGCCGCGGTGGGAAAATATTCGTACGAAAGCCCAACCGGAAACAACGCTTATTCTGCCGTGTACCTTGGTGGGTATTACGGCGCAGCTCTGTTAGTCCAAAGTCCCGTCTTCGCCGATCTCAATGTCGATTTCCAAGGCTCCGAGTTCCAGACCAAGGCAGGAGGATTCGTCTTACACGCATGCGTGAGGCGTGGTAAGACTTGCACGAGGCTTGATGCGCAAGCTGCATTGATATCTGCACATCCTCGCCGCCAGTCAGATGCGCAGATTGTTACCTGCGTATTGGCATCTTAAAATTGATATTGGCGTTAGAAACCTCCCAAAAAAGAAAGAAAGAAAAACCACCCCTCGAGTAAGACACACCGCGTCAACCCAAGTCCAGCCTACGCGGGCCAGCTCATCATAGCGATTGAACCAGGCAACCCACCATTCGACCCGTATCACCGATTCAGCGCCTTGACTGCCGCGGCTTCAGGTCAGGGGACAGGATCGTCGTCGTCGTCGCAAGCAACTAGGCTGGCGATGCTGAAGAACGCGGGCAAAGGGCGGCAAAATCATGCACGAAACGCTCGTCGCAGCGGCCACGGAGCTGGTGAAAGCCGTGCTCTATAGCGTGGAATCACTCGTTGCAGTGGGAATCAGGCACGGGCGGAGCTGGACGTGGAATTCAGCACGCTGGATATGGTTGGACGCTGCATATGTTTTCCGAGTCCATTGTGAAGAAGTTGGTGGGCCTCGAAGGTAATTAGTCCTATAGACATGCACAATTTCAATCGCTGTAGTTGTCCGACAGTGCACTTTTGCTGCTGAGGCTGTGACGGTATGCCGACTCTTGAATCGCCATGGTGTGGTATTGAGAAAGATAGAATGCCACCAGTTGTGTCGTTGAATTGTTCTTTCAACAAAGCTAAGGCTGAATATATATAGTGTTCTGCTTCTTTACGTAGCTTGGGTTAACCTGACGGTTCCAGGTTCCTTTCACACTGAGCTAAATCACTGTTACGAGAATATCACCAACAGTGGAAGCCTGTCCTCCGTCTCGCCACATTCTTTAAGATTTAGATGCAACACTGAAGTAATCCGCATTTGACCCACTGACAACCTAAGGGCCACCTCCACCCTCCACCCATAATTAAACGAACGGTTAAACTCCATTGTATCTGAGGTCAACCCAGACTTACACGCGAGTAAACTTCAACGTTATCGGCTTTTTCTGTTAACTTACCATGGTAGGCTCAAAGTCTGCAGAGCTTGTCTCGGTCAGACAACGAGAGCACATAAATCAAGCACGTCGTTTCCCCCCCATTCAAATCTGCCCTTCTGCAGCATCCCATCAGGCTTTTTTTACCTTTTTGCTTTTATTCAGACGTCAGGCAAGCATCTTCATCGCCCTGGCCCTTCATCACCAACAACTGTCAATGTGCCGTATCCACCTTTGGCTGTGCCCAATGTGCCAATTCCCTTGCCGGCGGAACATCGACCTCTGTCGACTCGTTCTGAAAAGAGACCCCGACCAGCCACAGATCAGGCACATCGGCCGTGATCTGCCGCCTTTCAACCCTCAGCCAGATTGCAAACGACTCCAGGCCGGCATCAGGGCATGGGATGTTATTCGTTGTTCTGACTGCACTGGAGAAACTGGCAACCCTGTGCCTCACAGGGTCACCTGGTCACGTCCCGACTTGGTCGTTCATGGGGGACCTTCAGGCGGCAGACGGCCTCGGCCAGCGCCTCCCCCGGCCATTGGCCACTCGCCGATAGTCCGTCATCTCTGCGAGTCTGCCAGACCCCCGGGTGCATATTCGGGATCGACGATGATTCTCGGGTGTCCTGGCGCCACTTCGCACTCCGAACGGCCTCGGTTGTAGACTTGACGGGTGTGAACCTGTACATTTCTGCCACACAACTCGGTCACTCGTTGACGGAGGAGCACATGTAGTGTTGTGTCTCTACGCATCGACCAGGTAATGAACGAATTTATCGCATCAAAAAGATGGATTTCTACACGTACGCTCAGACAGACCACATCAGAAACATGGGCTCCTAGAATCGTTCTATCGGAAAGTCGTCCACTTTTACCAATTAAACACTCCTTGTATTAGCCGTAGCCACGAAATTATTCAGAGGAGAATATATCGTTGGATGAGAGTTTGTGTGGAAATACCTTACCCCTAAAAGCTTTCCCCAATAGACGACCGGACCGAGTTACAAATAGACAGTCTCATCAATGAACACGCACAGGATTCTGGAAGGTAGTACTGTCCGACAGAGCAACCCCACTGCTGATGAAATGATGGGCCCCCGAAATAGGATCGAAAGCTATTTCGTCTACTCCTTTCCGTCACTGTGATTCGGTCAACCCCGGTTTTGTCAATACTTCCATCTAGGACTTGTTATGTCGGGAACAGCACGATGCTGGGACCAAAATTATCAAATAAGGTACGAATGACTCAAATGCTCTCAATGGGCAGGCAATGCCCAATCTGGTAATCCCGGTTTGGAGTTATTGCGTCTATTTGAAATTTACAAGAGCGCCGAACGACGCGGTTCTTTCCAGAAGGAAACATCGATATGCTTCGCTAGATTCAGAGTACAGCTCTATGTCACGTAGCGGAAGCGCGCCCTGCTCGCCTCTCGGTCCTCTTCCGAAATACCAACAACTTGAGCTTGAGATTCTCCTTTCCATGACCTCAGCAACATCGGCACCCGATTCAAGCTTCTTGTTGGCACGCTGAAGAACTATCCGCATAGCCAGAGCCAGGAGGATAGTGCCTAGCGCAAAGCCCGAGTTGACCGACATGGCCAGCACGTAACGATGTTTGTGAGAGCTGATCAGGTGCCGGTTTTAGAAGAACGCCTACCTGAGAGATGTTTCCAAACGCGTTGGCAAAGGCCACAGCCGCAGCACGCTTGATCCTGGGCCTCGGCATCGTCTTCTGCGCCCACGCAAGCACGACCGGACGGCGTTGGCACCGTGGCCGCCTCCAACCATCAGCATCATGGCAAAGTACCGCGGTCCGACCTGTAGCGTGGCCGCAGCCACGACGAAGCCGACAATGGCAAGCGCAAGCGGCCACATCACGTGGAAAGACGAGTTGTTGAGGCGGTCAGCCGACCAGTTGTTGCAGCGCAGCATCCCGATCAAACAAATCAAATCCGGGGGTTCAATTTGACTGTTTAGCTAGCAAAAGAGGGTATATTTGACTGTTTAACAGATATCTGATTGATTTAGTATAGGAACCTAATTAGGAAGTTAGTGAAGCTATCGCGGGATACCTAGGAGCTGAAACTTATATCTCTTATAGTGTTAAGTAATATATAACATTAAAACTAGCGTAATAGAGGGTTATAGTGGTTATAGGTGTAAAGATATTATATCCTAGGTTATAGTAGTGATATGGTTAAAAGTCTGCAAAAGGGGTTAGCTAGCGCGCGCTAGCACGCGCAACGTGGTGCATATTAGAGTTAGTGCGTATTGGGGTTAGTGCGTATTAGGGTTAGTGCATATTAGGGTTAGTGCGTATTAGGGTTAGTGCATATTAGGGTTAGTATATATTAGGGTTAGTGCATATTAGAGTGGATAGGTATTAGGGTGGATAGGTATAGAGAAAACCCATAGTTAAAGGGTATATATACCCAAAATAAAAATGTTAGTTTATAATTATTAAGACTTATATAGTTAAGTGGAATAACGCCTAGCTTTTAGTTATCTAAAGTTAGGGGTTGTGGGTTTAAATCTCGCTATAGAGCTTTTTTTTGGGAATTTTTGATTGGTCCAGAGGCCGGAATAACTCTATTGCGGTCGGCCCTTAATTTGTTCAAACATACCAGATATCTAGGCTAATAGATTTGTTTATTTGAATCTCTGAATAGCCTCAATTTGATTGTTTGTTTGGTTTATTTGTTTGAAAGATTTGTTTGGGCGGTAGCGCTGAGTTGTTGACGATGGAAATAACGAGCCCGAGGATATAGGGCAGCGCGGTCAACAAAAGAATCGCCACGCAGTTATAGCCTAATATAATAACAAGGATCCCATACATAGTTAGGAGTCAGAAATAAGGATCTAATAAGCGTGTTAATTAAAGTCATATAAGCAAAGCTATCCTTATATCAAATTATAGTATGCCCAGTGCTCCTCTTATATATTATTAAGCTTCTAGGTTATTGCTTATACCCTTAAATTACCACTTACACCTCTAACCTATATATAGCTTAATATTATACTATATATAGCCTGCTTATTATAGTAAGATATTACTTATAGTTATAACACTCCTTCTTACTGAGAACTTAGTTTATATATATATTAAACCTTCTTAGTGCTATCCTCTATAGCAGTATTAGCTTTAAATAGCCTTATACTACTTCTCTTATAGAGTTATTTAAAGATTATTCTTCTAAGCAGCTTTATAAGTAGGTTAGCTATATTATCTACTAATAATATATACTTAAAGTTAACCTTACTATATTTAATAACCTCTTATATAAAGTGGTTATAAACCTATATATGCTTTATATAGTTATTTGCAGACTTCCCCTTTATAAGTATAATAGCTCCTATATTATCTATCTATATATAGAGGGGTCCTCTAAGCTCTACTCTAAGTTTACTCAGAAAATTATATATCTAAAGCACTTCTAATATAGTAGATAATGCTATATAGTACTTAGCCTTAGTTAATAACTTAGAGACTATAGCCTATTATTATGATCTCTATAATATAGGCCTGTTAGCTATAAAGAAGATCTATCCTATTATTAAGTGTGCTATATTCTTATAGCTAGTATAGTTACTGTTAATATAGCTATAGAGACCCTATTTATTTAAGTCTCTAGCCTTATATTTATTATTATAACTTATTATAAAGGAGGAATATATACTAAGATACTATATTAAGCGCTTTATACCTTTCTTATATAACTTATTAGAATAATAGGAGAACCTAGCCTATAGTTCTATACTAAAGGAGAGGTCTAGCTATATTATAAGTGCTCTAAAGCTAACTTTATCTAATACTCTCTAATACTAACTCTAGAGATTTAGATCTAGTAAGGTCTCTATATTAGGGACTGTAAAGTTAAGCATTCTAGTCTTAATAGGTATCTTTACAGGCTTAATCTCTGCTCTAAATTCCTATACTATATTAGCTAAGTATATCTCTTAGCTAATAATAGTCTTCTAATACTTCTTATTAAAGGTAAGTTAAATACTAAGAAAGCTATTAGATACTCTGAGATTATTAACCTTAATCTTATTACTTATATATTTATAGATTATATTTAGAGCAGCTTCTAGCTTTATTACTAGAATATTATTAATATATATTGCTATTATAATATCTAGAGCTCTATTATAGTAAGTTATATTATCTGAGCATAGTAGTATAAATTCTATATACTAGAGAATCTCTTATAACTTCTTTTACTACTATCTCCTACCCTATTATAGCCTATATAGAGCTTTATAGAGTCTAATAACTTGCTCTTAATCTTCTTTATAATTATATATAGCTATAAAACTACTATATTATAGGTCTGCAAAGAACTTCTTAATTAAAGGGAAAGGTATTATATAAACTGCCTCCTCTAGCTCTCTATTTAAATATATACTAATAAAGTCCCACTACTATATAGGATACCCTTTTTACTATATATAGGCTAACAGGATTTACTATAATATTATATAAGATATTAAGATATATATCTAAGTAAAGTCTTGCTCTGAGACTTATAGGAAGCCTCTTACTATAATCTGCGCCTTATACTTTATAAGCTTACTATAGGCTTTCTTATACTTCTAAACCTATTTAGCTATTAGTTAGAGGCCTTATAATATCTCCTCCTTATTAATAAACTATAAAACTCCTTTTTCTATAAGCCTATATATTTTAGTAAAAGCTGCTTCTATCTACTCTAACTAGTTATTTATAGATCTATTCTATACTTCTATAATAATAGTTAGGTCTATATAAGGCTATAAACTTATTTCCTAATTACTTATAAAGGGGTTAGTTATAAGAGCTATAGTATAAGTATAAGCTATGCCCTCTTCTCCTAGAAATCTAGTCTCTCTAATTTGCAGATATACTTTATATATCTAGTCTGTAATTTCTTATATATAGCTTTAGAACTATAAGCCTTAGCTAGGTAGTAGCATTTACTAGCACTTTTCTAGTTCTATTATAGGTTTATAGAAGATAATATTAGAGCAGATAATAATCTTATTCCACTCTAGTATCTATATCCTATATACTTAGTCTCTATAATAACTAATAAAAATATCTTTCTCTATATATACTACTATCTTTTTACTCTTAACTTAGACTTCTAGATTAATATAAGCAAAGCAGATACTTCTAATAACCTATAACTAGCTTATATCAGATATATAGTCTCTACCTAGACTTAATAACTTATTATAGAGTGCCTAAATAGGTATCTTACTTATAATAGCTATAGTATAGGAGCAGTTAATAATATAGACTACTACTATAAGTAAATATAGCTATAAATCTGCTAGAACCTCTAAATTAATACTTAAAGTATATACCTTATCTAGAATAATCCAAATTATATACTCTGCTATACTATTCTGCTTATATATATATAGTAGCAATAACTCTACCTTTATTCTATTATCCTATAATATAGCTTTAAGGTAAGTTACTATAAACTCCTCTATATTATCTATATAGATAACCTTTACTACTATATTAAAGGTATTCTTCTACTCTTAGAAATAAATTCTTAACTAATATACTAGCTTATTCTTTATATCTATAAAGATAATCACTTAGAAGTATATTTTATTATCTATAACTAGTAAAAAGTATTTAAAGTACTTTGCTAGCTTTACTTCTCTAATATTAATATAAAGAATATCTCCTACTCTCTCTGCATAACACCTTAGTATTTACAGAGAGTATCTTAGGCTCTTTAAGAGATTATAGGTCTTATAGGGTTATAAAACTACTAACTTAGAAGATATTACACAGCTCTTTATTATCTAAATAGTCTTTTTTATCTCTCTAAAGCCTAGATAACTAAGTCTCTTATACTAGAGCTTAGATTTAGTCTTCTACTATATAGTATATATTACCTATATATCTAAATCTCTCTTATATATTATATTAAGGTTAAAACCTCTTTAATATATATTAAGTATTATAAATACTTACCT
>JAVHLV010000517.1:0-33712 GCA_036785495.1 Colletotrichum neosansevieriae
ACTTAGCTATAATTAGCTAGCTATATAAAACTAGTTTATTAATATTTAGATTTAAAAAACTAGATATCTAAGATATAATATCTAGTCTTCTAAGAGTATCTAATTCTTTAACTAATACTTAAAACTAAAAAGGCAGAATAATAACACTCTAAGAGGCTATAGGAGTAAATTAATAAAGATACCTAAAGATATAGTAGCTAAATAATCTATTTTATTAGTATAAAAGTAAATAAATAACCTATATAACATAATATATAAAAGCTATAAAGAGTTATCTAATTATTCTATAAATAATTTATATAGACACTCTTTATTAACTATAAGCTCTCTAAAATTTAAATAATAATATATTTAGACTATAGTCTATTAGTATATAAATACTTATTATAAGGGGGGAGATATTTAAAACTAGTAACCTAAATAAGGGCAGAGAGTACTTAATAAATATATTATATTAGCAGAGGTTTAGTCTCCTTTTATAGAATAAGCTCCTACCTCTAAATTAAGTATAATATAATAACTATAATATAGTAATTATAAAATAAATTATTAATATAAAGGCAGTTTAGGAGATTATAACTAGCTAAGATATATTAGCAGAGTTATTATAAAAGGAAAATTAAATATACTTATTTAGAGTAAAAAGCCTTAACTAGATAATATAGATTATTATAAATTAGCTATATTTAAGATAGTTTTATATATTATAATAAGAGGATTTAGGGAATAATAGAGTATATAATTATATTAACAGTTTAAATACTAAGATATAATATATAACTATTTATCTTTATCTCTCTATCTTTAATAAAGATCTAAGTGCCTGCATTTTATAGAACTTAAATAGTATAATAAGGTAAAATTAAGTATTATTAATATACTATTTCTAATATAATATATAGAGAAGCTATTCCCTTCTACCTAGATTATAAGAGAAAAAAAAATAGGTCTGGTGCTGATATCTTAGAGGACTTATTATAGGTTATAGGATAAGGATAAGGAAGAGAGATAGGCACAAAGCCCTGCTTATAGAGCTTTTTATACTTCTAGCTGTGAGAACCTCTTAGGAGGTTAAGGAGTTATCTCTTATATGCACCTTATTAGAAGGTTAACCTTTAGGTAAGAAGTTATTAGATATCTTATATAGTGGCGTTTACCTTGCTAGAAGGTTTACCTTTTAGGCGTTTTTGCTATAAGAGCCTTAGTGGCCTATTTAGCTCTGATATAATTAGTCCTATTATATACAGCGCAGTATTATCTATACTATTACTATTCCACTAGTCTATTTAGCTAGAGTATATATCTAAATTTATATAAGGGTTTGCTTGCTAGCAGGAATATATCAGGTTCCTATATTATTATCCTTAACTAGTAGAGGGTATAGATTAAAGTGCCTCTATAGTGTTTCCTAAATTATATCTATAAACTAGGTGAATTTGTTATAGTCTTTTTTGCAGGGGGCTGCGTTATAACTATAAACTTAATAAGAGAAAAAATAATATTAAGCTAGCTCTATTAATATTATACTTAACTTAAAGTAACTATAAACTCTAATATAGTATTACTTCTTATACTTACTATTTATAGATATATATTTATATAGTTTATAGCTTATATTAGATACTAAGCTATAGAGTAGTTAATATTATTAGCAGTAAATTATTAAAATTATATTATATATTACTAACCTTACTAATAATTTAACTATTACTCTATTTACTACTATTATCTTATAGATATATATATATATAAATTCTACTTTATAGATCTATATAAGTTATAAAATATCCTAGCTAGGTAAAAGGTAAGCAGGAATATTAAGATATATTATTAATAATAATTTAGAAGTTTAGATAAGTCTTACTAATAGACTCTATAGTAAATAAGCCTAGAGAGAGAGAAATAACTAAAATACCTATTTATTACTAAAAGATAAAAAATAATCTAAGCTATATAAGTTACTATAAAAGCTAATATAATTAAGTATATTAGTTAATAAGGTCTGATTTCCTTTTAAAATTATCTTTACTTCCTCTATATAATTAACTAAAACTAACTAAAGTTCTATACTACTAACTAAATCTAATATATACCTATCTTATATTAGACTTCTCCTTTAGAAAATAAGAGATAGAGTATAGTATTTATAAGCCTTATATATAGATAATATAGATCTAAGAGAATAAAGATTATAAATAACTTTCTAGCTTAAAGCTAGAATAATACTAAAAGGTTAGAAAGCTTATAAATAGAAATAACTATAAGATTAGTAGCTAATTTTAGAGTTAAAGTAGGTAAGATAGATTACTACTAAGATACTAAATATATAAAGAGTCTAAGGTTTTTGCTTTATATATATTAAAGTATATATAAACTAAGGGAGTAGTATAGGAGATAGTATTCTAGATAAATAGGTAAGATATAATCTTTTATTTATATTAACTAATAAAGAACTATTAAAAGAAATAGAACTAATAGAGAACCTCTTAATATTATTTATCTCTAATAGTATAAAAGAGAGTAGTAGTTATAAAAGTAATATAGTATTAGATTTTAGTATATTAAAAGAGAAAAGAAGTAGTAATATAGAGGTTAACTTTAATTATATAACTAGGTTAGTAGGTTTAATAATATTAGAGACTAATATAAAGAGGGTTTAGCTTAAGAACTAGCTAATTATCTAGAGCTTTAGTAACTATAAAACTATTAGTAATTTTTCTAAAAAAGGAGGAATTACTTTATATTAATCTATAGTATAGAAATCTAAGTCTAATACTTCTTTTTTATAATATACTTTTCTATAAGGTTTACTCTATATTTTAATAGAAGTAGAAATTACTATCTCTAGTAGTAAGAAGAATAGCTAAAATAGGGATAACTAGGAAATATAAAGCTAATAAGTTAATATATACTAATTAGAAATATTAAAATCTAAAATAGAAGGACTTAAATAGAGTATCTTTTTATTCTTAATAAAATACTTATATTAATACTATAAATTACTATAACTAATAAGTAGATAGGAAATATTAGAAACTATAATATCTCCTTAATAGAGGGAGTTTAATAGTAAAGAAATACTTAAAGAAATAGTAGTTAAGGTATTAAATAGATATTCTATATTTAGCTAAATAGAGATATCTAAGTTTTTAACTTTAACTAAGAGTAGTATTTATATTAAAAAAAGATTCTAGCTAGTATAAGAGATAATAATAAGAGAGTTTAGAATTAGTAATAAGTTTTTAGTACTAGAGGATTTAGCTAAGCTAGATATAACTATATAATAAGTTACTTTTTCCTTTTTATAAGAAAGTTCTATACTAAGAGAACTTCTAACTAGAAAAGATCTATAAAGGTACTTACTCTAATATATAGAGGAAGACCTAGATAAAATATATTATAATTATATATTTTAAGGAAATTAGTTAACTAAATATAGTATAATTAGAGAGAATAAATTAAGATTAGAATTAACTTAGATCCTTTTATAAACCCTTTAAGCTACTTCCTACTATAAGCTAAAGATATCTCTTTAAACTTTAAATTAGAAAGATTTATTAAGATTTAGTAACTATAAGTATATAGCTAATATAAAGATTAATAAATTATTAGTTAAGGTAAATAAAGATAAGAAATAGAAAATAGTAGTAGAGTATCTCTATTAGAGTAACTATAACTATATAATTTGGAATTAAGAAAAGACTATATTCTCTCTACTTTAATATAGTATTAATTATAGATATAAATAATATTCTTAGTTTAGTAATATATAGCTTTTTCTACTAACTAAGCTTTTTACTCCTTAAAAGTATTATCTAAATTCTATAATATAGACTTCTACTAGTTAGTTATAAATACTTAATTAACTTTAAAATTATAGATACTTTAAATTCTATAATATATTAAAAAGCTATCTAAATTAAGTTTTAAAGTTAGAGTATTATAAGTATTATTATTAATATTTAGTTTAGTACTCTAAATAAAGTAATATTACTTCTAGTAATAAGAATTAAAGTAATATTTAAGTTATAATAATTTTTAAAACCTAGACTAGCTGCTTTACTTACTAAATAGTAATTATAGTAAAATAAGCTTAGTAGAAATATAGTAAGGTCTTAGAGACTTTAAAGATTTTAGAGGCTGCTTAAACTAATAGAGTATATAAAGAGGCTTAATATTAAAGTATAGATATTAGCTAAAAGTTAGAAAAGACTAAGAAATAGGAGAATAAGATATAGAACCTAAATATAGCTTATAGAAAGCTAGTAATTCTAATAGTTATTAAATTAAAAATAGAAGTAAAGTTAGTAAGAGGGGATAGTTCTTATATTAATATTAATAATACTAGAGTGAAAATAAGAGTAGAAGATATAAAATACTCTAACTTAAAAGAGGAAAAGAGAGATATAGAATATTAAGTATAGAAATAAAATATAGCTTTTTAATAAGATATATATTTAAGTAATAAGAAAAGGGGTTTTAAGGGTGGGAAATAGAAAGATTTATATATATATACTAGAAAACTAAATAGAATAATATAATATAGAATAAGAACCACTTAATAAAGTAATTACTTACTAAGTAAGGAACCTAACTCTTTAATAAGTAAGAACCACTTTATAGTTAAATAAATAGAATAGATTTAGAACTAATTTATAAACTAATTAGAACTAGTTAAGAACTAAAATAGTAAAGCTATATTATATCTAGTTAATACTATATTATAGATAACTACTACTATAAAGTATAGAAAAATAGAACTAATCTTTTAGCTAATAAGAACTAAGTAAATACTTAATTAGTAGAATAAATTAATATTCTTAATAAAATCTTTTTACTATAATAGGGGAGCTACTATTTAGACTAATTAGAATAACTAAAAGACTAAAATAGTAGAATAAAGCTAGTAATACTACTTTTTTAGCTAATTAAGACTACTTATTACTTAAAGACTAATATAGTAGGCCTAGTAAGAACTAATTTATAAACTAATTAAAACTAGTTAAGAATTAAAAGAGTAGAACTAGATTATATCTAGTTAATACTATATTATATAGGTAACTATTACTATAAAGTATAAAAGAATAGAACTAACCTTTTAGCTAATAAGAACTAAGTAAATACTTAATTAGCAGAATAAATTAATATCTTTAATAAAATCTTTCTACTATAATAGGGGAGCTACTATTTAGGCTAATTAGAATAACTAAAAGACTAAAATAGCAGAATAATACTAGTAATACTACTCTTTTAGCTAATTAAGACTACTTATCACTTAAGGACTAGTATAACAGGCCTAGTAAAAACTAAGTTATAAACTAATTAAAACTAGTTAAAGACTAAAGGAATAGGACTAGATTATATCTAGTTAAAACTATATTATATAGGTAACTACTACTATAAAGTATAAAAGAATAGCACTAAGTTTTTAGCTAATAAGAACTAAGTAAATACTTAATTAGTGGAATAAATTAATATCCTTAATAAAATCTTTCTACTATAATAGGGGAGCTAAATAGTAAACTAATTAAGATAACTAAAAGACTAAAATAGTAAAATAAAGCTAGTAATACTACTCTTTTAGCTAATTAGGATTACTTATTACTTAAGAACTAGTATAGCATATTTATACTAATCTAGATTAGTATAAGGAGTTAATAACTAATAGGGTATATATAGCTATACCTCCTTAGCTATTAGAAATAATATAAGCTTAATAAGATAACTAGGTATTTACACTATAATAAAAAATAAGAATATAAAGTTATTTAAATATAAAAATTATATAAGTAAAAGTATCTATTTATAAATAATATAGAGTATTAGTAAATAGTATATTAATAGATAATAAAAGGTATAGAGTTTTTAAACTATTAAAATAGATACTAATAATATTATAGTATATAATAGCTAGTATATATTAAGATTGCTTATTGCTTTAATAACTCCTAATATATTAGAATTAATATTTAGGCCTAAAAAGTAGTTATAGTAACTTTTAGACTAAGACTATAGGCCTAGATATACTAATAAAAAGGTTTATATAAATAAGAACTAACTTTTTATAAGAAATATATTATTCCTTATTACTATAAAAGGAACTTATATATTATTATCACTATACCTTTAGAGTGCTATAACTCTATGAATATAAGAGGTATGAGAAAATGAATAATATATTTGAAATCCTTGTAAAAAATGGCGTTTGTTGGTATATATATCATATTACTAATATTATGTAATTAGAGTATTTGGAATAATAAAGTATTTAAAATAACAAAGTTTCAGAATAAGGTTAAGCTGAACTAAAGTTAAGCTTAAAACTAAGCTTAAAATTAAGGTTAAAGCTAGTATTAGAGGCTAAACCTTAAACCTCAAACCTTGTTATTATTACCCTTTTTAGAAATAAGGTTTAATTCTAGCCTAAAGGGCTATAAGACCTTAGAAACTAAATTATCTATATATATCTACCTTTTCCCCTGCCTTTCTAGGCCTTAGATATCTATAAATTTATTAACAATAATATTATTTTATATCTATATTTCTCTCTCTATCTGAATATTATGCAATAAACCCGAAAAGTTACCCTTATATACTATTTATTGCCCGAAATCTACTTATACTACTTTAGGAACTTTTCTACTTCTCCCGCAGCCTTTATAGCCGTTCTTACACTTTTTAGTAGAGAGACTAACTTTTTAGTGTTATACCTTTTATAGGGTTTGTGGACAGTCTATGCTTAAAATTTCTAACTAATAGCAACCACTTTAGGGACCAGAACTGGTCTCTTAGGTTAGATTCCTAGTAGTTAGGGTTAGGATATTTCTACTATATCAAGATTCTTCTATAGTTCTCTAGTATAGTTAATTAATAACTATTAGTTATAACTCTTAATTATACTATCTAAGTTAAGGCTTACTAAAAGAAACTTAGAGTAAAAGTTAGTATTTATAACTTAAGCCTTTTATTTAGAAAGATATAAGATAATAATAGCCTTTATTAAAGTTTTATTTATAGTTATAGAATATAGTTTTATATCTATTTATTAAGGATATAAGACTTAATATTCCTAATTATCTTCTTTAAATAAATCTAGGAATAGGGAGTTATATCTAAGTATATAAAACCTACTATAATAATAATAATATAGATACTAAATAAGTTAATAAGCTTTAGGCTCTTACCACTAAAACTTCTAGTTATATAATCTAACTAAGAGTTCTATATATATATAGACTCTTTAGTAATAAAGTATAAATAAATATAAGTAATATAGCTATATATTAAGGAAACTTTTAAGATAATATATCCTTAAAATATTTATAAGCCTTAGAGATAACTATAATAGAGTTAGTATTTAGTACTTAAGAGAGTTAAAAAGAAAATAATCTTATTTATATATAGATATTAAATAGATACTTTATAAAAGATAAATATAATATACTATAAGACTTATTTTAGTAAGTATATAGTTTATATAATATACTAATTATTCTTATCTAGTAAGACAGAGCAGTATAGATAGCCCAGTTTAGAGAGTGCCTAAATAGATATATTAGTTAGTATATTATAGCAGGATTTTTGCCTTATTAAGAGCAGAGAGGAGGATAGAGGAGAATTATTAGTTAGTATAACTATAGTTAATCTTATTATTTAGAAGCTTTTATCACTTTTACTTAATAGATTATATCTATAATAAGGTTATTATACTTAGAGAGATCCTTTTCTTTATTCTAGAGCTTCTAGATATAAAGCTATAATATTATAATATTTCTATATAAGTGTATAGGAGTGTGTGGTTTTGTTATTTTTATCTTAAGGTTCTCAGCCTGTTTTACTAGCTAAATACTAGCTATTATATATTAAGCTAGTTTATAGATAATATAGCTACTAGTCTAGAAAAATAAATACTTTATTAAGTAAGAATAGAGTTTACTAAGTTAGATAATAAAGAGCTAATAAATAAATATAGAAGAGAATACTATTAGAGTTAAACAGTAATTTATAAAAGCTATCTAGAATTTTATTATAATTGTTAATAGTTTTAAGTATACTATATACTTATGCTAAAGATTTATTTCTATACCTTACCTAGAGACAGCAATACACTCTCTTCTCAGTTAACCTGATTCCCCGCTATGTACGCCGCGGAGAAGAGCCGGAATCAAACTCACTGAGGTGAGTGGTACATAAGGTCGTCGGTTTCAGCATGAACTGCAACACTCTCTATATACTCTTCTACCTGGTCGCCATCTAACCCAAAGGCAAACCGCACCATATCTCGAATTAGGTCTCCGTCCGTGCTCGGCATGCGACCCAAGTTGGCGAAGCACGCATATATCCTGGACGCCGGGCCGTTTAAAGTTTTGGCGAATGACCCTCGAAGAGTTTGCCCCTCCGCCTCGAGTCGACTCTCAGCGTCTTGGAACTTTTTGAGGTAGACTTCTCGGGAACGGTGCTGCCGCGACACGTTGGGGTATGCCATGTGATCGGGATCCTTGAGCAAGTCCTCGATTTCTGACCCTAACAAGGGGAATGGCATAGGATAGTGATTGACCTGCCATGGGGCAGTCTGGGCGAACTCCCAGTCGATGATTGCGATAAAGTTGAAGTCATCGTCGACAAGAATGTTTTGCGTGCCGAGATCCATGTGATTGAAGGGGAATAGCTCGTTAGTGTCCATGTCTCCGAACAGGGTTGTCTTGCGGATAATGTCGAGAAAGACAAAAGCACCCAGCTTGGCGGACGAATCCAGCTTTTTGATGGCGGCGTGTGCAACAGCAGTAAAGTACTCAGTTGCCCTGGAAAATGGACCGGCATAATCGAACCCGCCAACGGCAGCATCGACTAGTCTGCCAAAGATAGGCTCTCCCGTCTGGGAAACCGAGCAGATGGAACCAATTTGAGGATATGCTAGGGCCGCTAGCTCTGTTTGGACCTTGGTCCACTGGGCCATGATATGTTCTTGCTTTTCTATCTAATTCTAGTCAATGTGATGCCATAAAGATTGTTGGAAAAGAGAAGAGGCACTGCTTACCGGCAGCTTACTGATATCCGGCTCGAGATCCTGTAAAGTATTACCGTAGAATCCTTCCAGAAGCATATACACAGCTCTGGCATCAGTGGCAAGCCGAGAACCGGGGCCTTCATAGGCGTAAACGAGAGGGACAGGAAAGTTCAGCAGTCTCGGCCTCACAAATTCCATTGTGCTTATCTCGCAGGCAATAGCGTATGCTTCGTCATCTTCGCTGCGCGCGATAGGAGAGTCCGGATGACGGGGCAGGCCAACTCGAGCGACGATCAGGCTGCCATCCTCCGAGACCAGCTCGAAACAGATCCAGTACTGGCCAGCCGAGAATGGCTGGCTCATCGTGACTTTCTGGCCTTTGATGCGCTCAGCATGACGTATGATCACAGATTTGTCGATTTTCTCGATGGTAGCCTGCAAACGTTCCTTCATGCCATTATAGTCCCAGGAATCAAAGGAAGTCCATCGCTTGCTCGGCAATTGCTTCGAGACACTCATTGCTTGCATAGCGATGGGAGGTTCCAGTCCGTCCAATTGCGCCATCGTTCAGGAAACACTCACTTATTCGCTTCGCGCTTGGCGAGCCGAGGGTGCAAAGTTAATCGTGATGAAAGTGGACGAAAAAGCGGTGACGTGCGTGGTTGGCGGCTTTTCTATTCAAAGAAGGGGTGGGAAAGGTGGCAGGCTAATGCAGGTGGCGGCCAATGGACAAGCTAAACTGCTGGCTTACGTAAGGTAACTCCATTCAGATTGTGTGGCATTCAATTATTTTATGCAAGATCACATTGCAGAATGCAGAGCTGGTGGATAAGGCATAGCTTATTGCACTAAGAATCGGGTGTCTTCCTTTCCTCCAACAGTCCGAAGTTCTAAATGATGCTTTGACTCCGCCAAATGATCTATCACTGTGGGCAAACCTTGAGAAACAGTGATTTGTTAGGTCAATGAACTTCCAGCCGATGGAACGGGCGTGTCATCGTCACCCTCGGCGACGCGTGGACTGAGGTTGAGGAGCCGACGGCGCGTCTGCGCTGGGCGTGGTTTGGCGAAGAGAACACGCGCCTCACGGCGTTCCAGCAGGTGCTGACCGACACGCGACCTGATTCCCAGAGTGTACCTGAGAAGATGGAGAATGGGAAAGGAACGACCGTCAACGGGTCGGGTTGAGCAGATGGGCGCCGCAGGATTTGGCTGGCTGGGATTGATGGACAATCAGATTTGATAAGGGAGGGATTCAATGCTTGCTCGTGTATTTATCGATCCCACAGTGAAGTAGGATCCATTCAATCTAGGTAGTTCTTAACGACTTGAATACATGTGATGTGTTTTTAAGATAAAAGAAATATTTCATGACATTTCTCATGCCTTCTTCGGCATAGCTTGCAAGCCCGAGTTTCCTGTAAGTGTATTATCCTTCCAAGTTTCGTTAGCAAGACACAAGACCTATTAAGATGAAAGAAAGGGGGACTTCTTACCAAAATGCTGGCCGGCATCACCTTGGTGATAACGCTGACCATGCCCGCCATCTGCCCCCTCCAGAGCCTCCCGCTCGCGCCGCCCAGTACATCGTCCGCAACCTTCTTGGCAAACTCGTCCGCGGGGGTGCGCTTAATGCCGTCATTGCCACTCGTCAGTTTCGCCATGGCCTCCTCTACGGCCTTGACTTTGTACGGCGAGGCGTTCGACAGCTCAACCTTGGAGGACCCCGTCATGATGTTGGTGTCGACGGCGCCCGTGACGAGCGAGATGACGCGCACGCCCAGCGGGCGCAGCTCAAGCCTCATGGTCTCGCTCAGCATCTCGGCGGCCGCCTTGCTGGCCTGGTAGACGCCCATCCACGGCGTGTGCAGGTGGCCGGAGATGGAGCACAGGTTGACGACGCAGCCGGCGGCGGCGATGAGCAGGGACGCGAAGGCCTGCGTCACGCGCAGGACGCCGAAGAAGTTGACGTCGAAGAGGGCCTGGGCCTCGGCGAGGCCGGTCTCGAGGACGGGGGCGACGTGCTGCGCGCCCGAGTTGTTGATGAGGTAGCTGAGCTTGCCGCCGGTGAGGGAGCGGACCTCCGCGGCGGCGGCGTCAATGGTCGCCTGGTCGGTGACGTCGAGTCGGAGGAGAGTCACGTTGGGGAGGCTGGCGAGGTGGTCCATCTTGGAGGGCGTACGCGCCGTTGCGAAAACGCGCAGGCCGCGGCGCTGGAACTCGAGGGCCAGCTCGGAGCCGATGCCGCCGGCGCTGCACCCGGTGATGAGCACGGATTGGGTGGGGACGGGGGCCATGTTCATGTTGTGTTGTCTTAGGTACGGTTGGCACTGTTGGCGCTGAGTGGGCGGAGTTGGTGGTGTATTTGTTGGCAGCAGGTAAGTTCAACTACCTACCTAAATCTATTCATAAGGCTAATTGCAGCGGCAAGTCTAGGTAGTCGGCCAGATCAGTCACTCCATTCCGACAGGACCCATGATACATTAGGCCAGCTGATGTGGAAAGTTACTCCGTGCTGTGCCTTGCCCAAGCATCCATTGCATTGCATGCATGCGGCAACCAGCCTCAGCCCCCGGGGCCACTCGGCTTTGCGCCTCTCCTTTCGGGTCGTTAACCTTCCCGAGCCCCACAGGACTTAGCGCTCCCGGGCCGTCTCCCGATCAGGAAGGGCCGGGGCGGGTCGTAGATGCATCCATGATCCAATAATTAATACCTACCCTAGATCAGGCATGTTACAACCGCAGGCGGCGCCTCACCGCAATAAGCGGGCCGCGCGCGGCGCAATATTGAGCCGTATACGGGTTAGAGGCATAAGTAGTGATTTAAGGGCATAAGTGATAACTCAGGGGCTTAATAATATATAAGAGGAGCACTAGGCACACTGTAATTTGGTATAAGGATAGCTTTGCTTATATAACTTTAATTAACACGCTTATTAAACCCTTATTTCTAACCCCTAACTATATATAGGATCCTTATATTATATAGTAGCATAACTTATATAATATTATAAATTAGATCTGCCTTATAGTAGTTATTAAAATAGTAAAACAAAGTTATATAACTATCTAATATAATATATATATTATAAGCATATTAATATACTTCTAAGAAGTTATATAGTTACTTATAGTTATAGTAAGTATATTATAGAGCTTAGAGGTAGTAAGGCTTTAAGATAAAGCTATTATAAACCTTTAGTAAAAGATCACTAAACTATAGTTAGCTTACTAATAGATATATAAAGAGCATAATACTTTCTAAATATAGTTATAGAGTATATAGGAGACTACTTTAGTACTACCTATAGTTAATAATAGTAGCAGAGATATATTCTCTCTAATAGTACTACTACTATTAAGAACCCTAGTAAGCCTAGCTTACTTCCACTTTAGTATATAGGGAGAGACTAGCTATTTAGATATTATAATAATAAACGCTCTGCTAATAATATAGATACTTAGTAAGACTTCTAAACTAGATTTAGATTAGTTTAAGAGTCTTAAAATAAAGTTCTCTAAGAATCTATACTTAAAGAGGCCTATAAATTAGATTATATAGTTAATATAAGTATAAATCTTAATAGTAGTTTATAAAGTAGCTCTTAGAGATATATTAACTCTAGTAGAGGATCTCTAGATTATAATTAAGATATATAATAACCTTATAGAAGGGCTTTTATTCCTTATAATATATATATAGAGTAGTTTTAAGATTTAGAATATTCTTATATAAATATATACTAGTACTAGTATTATTCTAAGAGGATAAATATAAGACTAGATATATACTTTTAAGCTTATAAAGAGTAATTCTATATTACATATCTTAAAGTTTAGTAAACTATAGTATAGATACTAATAAGCAGACAGCACTATTTCTTTTAAAGATACTATTTAAGTATTTATCTAAGAAGCTAAAGAGTAGTACTATAACTAGGCTATTTATAAAAAGTTAAAGTATTATAATAGATCTATAATAATAGTTAAAGAACTTATAGCAAACCTCTAGAATAAGGCTTATATAACTAGTAAAATAAAGTTTATACTTATTATATAAATAACAGATAAAGCATCTAAGAGAGATACTAAAAGGGAGTTTAAAAAGAGAGATTATACTAGCTATAATTATTATAGCTATAGCTATACTAATACTATATAATAAGTATACTCTATCTATAAAGCTAATAATAAAAGTCTATTAATACTATAAAAGAGCAATAATAAGATAGATATATCTAAGAAGGAGTCTATAAAGAAGAGTTAGAAGATAATAGAGTAAGTTTACTATACCTTTATAGACTTAAATAACTTTTAGGCAGTATAGAGCAATCTCAGAATATACTTAGTATATAAAATTATATCTAAGAACACTAAAAGAAAAGAGACTATTTTAAGGATAGTTAAGTAAAGTAATAGTACTTAGTTATAGGATATAGATATAAATATATATATAATAAATAATATATTATAGTATAATAATAATAAGTATACCCTATTAATAACCCTATATATAATATATATAGGAGGAGGTTTTATCTACCCTAAATATATAGAAATAGTTATACTATACTTTAATAATAGTAAGTTAATATAATTATAAGATATATTATATATACTAAGCTTCCCTATTAATATATTTAGCAGAGAGAGACTTTACCTTAGTAGAGATTACCTTAATAAGAATAAGCTTATTAGAGCTAATAGGCAGGCATTTATAATACTTAATATATATTAAAGAGGTTTTAACCTTAATATAATATATAAGAGAGATTTAGATATATAGGTAATATATACTATATAGTAAAAGACTAAATCTAAGCTCTAGTATAAAAGACTTAGCTACCTAGACTTTAAAGAGATAAAAAAAACTATTTAGATAATAAAGAGCTATATAATATCCTCTAAGTTAGTAGTTCTATAACCCTATAAGACCTATAATCTCTTAAAGAGCCTAAGATACTTTCTATAAATACTAAGATACTATATAGAAAAGGTAAAAGATATTCTTTATATTAATATTAGAGAAGTAAAGCTAGCAAAATACTTTAAATACTTCTTACTAGTTATAGATAATAAGATATACTTCTAAGTAATTATCTTTACTAATATAAAGAATAAGCTAGTATACTAGTTAAAGATTTATCTCTAAGAGTAGAAGAACACTTTTAATATAGTAGTAAAGGTTATCTATATAGATAATATAAGAGAGTTTATAATAACTTACCTTAAAGCTATATTATAGGATAATAGAATAAAGGTAAAGTTATTACTACTATATATATATAAGCAGAATAGTATAGTAGAGTATATAATTTAGATTATTCTAGATAAGGTATATACTTTAAGTATTAATTTAAAGGTTCTAGTAGATTTATAGCTATATTTACTTATAGTAGTAATCTATATTATTAACTACTCCTATACTGCAGCTATTATAGATAAGATATCTATTTAGGCACTCTATAATAAGTTATTAAGCCTAAGAGGAGACTATATACCTAATATAAGCTAGTTATAGGTTATTAAAAGCATCTATTTTACTTATATTAATCTAGAAGTCTAGGTTAAGAGCAAAAAGATAGTAGTATATATAGAGAAAGGTATCCTTATTAGTTATTATAGAGACTAAGTATATAGAATATAGATACTAAAGTAGAATAAGATTATTATCCACTCTAATATTATCTTTTATAAACCTATAATAGAGCTAGAGGAGTATTAAAGAACACTACTACCTAGTTAAGGCTTATAGTTTTAGAGCTATATATAAGGAATTATAGAGTAGATATATAAAGTATATCTATAAATTAGAGAGACTAGCTTTTTAAGAGGAGAGAGTATAGCTTATACTTATACTATAGCTCTTATAACTAACCCCTTTATAAATAATTAGGAAATAAGTTTATAGCTTTATATAGACTTAATAACTATTATAGAAGTATAAAATAGATCTATAAATAACTAGTTAGAGTGAGTAGAGGTAGCTTTTACTAAGATATATAAGCTTATAGAAAAAGGGGTATTATAGTTTATTAATAAGGAGGAGGCACTATAAGGCCTCTAACTAATAGCTAAATAGGTTTAGAAGTATAAGAAAGCCTATAGTAAGCTTATAAAGTATAAGGTATAGATTATAGTAAGAGGCTTTCTATAAGTCTTTAGGTAAGACTTTACCTAGATATATATCTTAATATCTTAGATAGTATTATAGCAGATCCTGTTAGCCTATATATAGTGAAAAGGATATCTTATATAGTAGTAAGACTTTATTAATATATATTTAAATAGAAAGCTAGAGGAGATAGTCTATATAATATCTTTTCCTTTAATTAAGGAGTTCTTTATAAACCTATAATATAGTAGCTTTATAGCTATATATAGTTATAAAGAGAGTTAAGAGTAAGTTATTAAACTTTATAAAGCTCTATATAAGCTATAATAGGGTAGGAGATAGTAGCAGAAAAAGTTATAAGAAATTCTCTAGTATATAGGATTTATACCACTATACTTAGATAATATAACTTACTATAATAGAGCTCTAGATATTATAATAGTAATATATATTAATAGTATTCTAGTAATAAGACTAGAAGCTGCTCTAGATATAATCTATAAATATATAAGTAATAAGATTAAGGTTAATAATCTTAGTATATCTAATAGCTTCCTTAGTATTTAACTTACCTTTAATAAGGAGTGCTAGAAGACTATTATTAGCTAAGAGATATACTTAGCTAATATAGTATAGGAATTTAGAGCAGAGATTAGATCTATAAAGATACCTATTAATACTAGAGCACTTAACTTTATAGTTTCTAGTATAGAGATCTTACTAGATCTAGATCTCTAGAACTAGTACTAGAAAGTATTAGGTAAAGTTAGCTTCAAAGTGCTTATAATATAGCCTAACCTCTCTTTTAGTATAGAACTATAGGCTAGGTTCTCCTATTATCCTAATAAGTTATATAAAAAGGGTATAAAGCGCTTAATATAGTATCTTAGTATATATCCCTTCTTTATAATAAGTTATAATAATAAATATAAGGCTAGAGACCTAAATAAATAGAGTCTCTATAGCTATATTAATAGTAACTATACTAGTTATAAGGATATAGTATACTTAATAATAGGATAGATCTTCTTTATAGTTAATAGGCTTATATTATAGAGATTATAATAATAAGCTATAGTTTCTAAGTTATTAACTAAGGCTAAGTACTATATAGTATTATCTACTATATTAGAAGCATTTTAGATATATAATTTCCTAAGCAAACGTAGAGTAGAGCTTAGAGGACCCCTTTATATATAAGTAGATAATATAGAAGCTATTATACTTATAAAGGGGAAGTCTATAAATAACTATATAAAGTATATATAGATTTATAACCACTTTATATAAGAGGTTATTAAATATAGTAAGGTTAACTTTAAGTATATATTATTAGTGAGACAGAGCAGTGCAGACAGCCTAGTTTAGAGGGTGCCCAGACAGGTATATTAGTTAGCATAGTATAGCAGGACTTTTCGCCTTATTAAGGGCAGAGAGGAGAACAGAGAAGTATTATTAGTTAGTATTACTATAGTTTATCTTATTATTTAAAAGCTTTTATTACTTTTACTTAATAGATTATATCTATAATAAGGTTATTATGCTCAGAGAGATCCTTTTCTTTATTCTGGGGCCTCTAGATATAAAGCTATAATATTATAATATTCCTATATAAGTGTGTAAGAGTATATGGTTTTGTTATTTTTGTTTTAAGGTTCTCAGCCTGTTTTAATAGTGCCTAGAAGTGGATTCTTCTCTCTTAAGACTTTCTCTATAGTGCTTAAAAGGAGTATACTTCTATACTATATAAATAGGCTTATATTTAATATAGAACTATAATATATTATCCTAACTACTTAATAGAATATTAACTTTGCAAACTTAGTAGTAATAATAATAGACTTCACTAAATAATATTTAGAAGCCTCTTTATAAACCTAATCTAAGAAAACACTAGGTATAATAGCTATATAGTTAGAGTTTTTAATAGGAATACTTAAGACCCTAAAAATCTAGCTATAATAGCTTTAAACTTTACTAAATTAAAAAGTTTTCTCTTTTCTCCTTAGTTTTTATAAAAGTAGAGCTAGTATCTGCTTTCTATAACCTAGAACCTAATAATTAGTAATAAAGTAATAAATTAATAATACTAGTTAGGCTAATAAGCTTAACTGAGGGAATTTAGGCTCTATCTTAGTTACTATATAGTTAATATTCATAGAATTAAGGAAATTATAGTATTATATTACTTATAAAAAAGAATAGAAAAGAGTCTATAAACTTATAGATAGGATAGAGGCTATAACTACTCCTAGCTATATTAAGAAGGAGAGCTTATATACTTATAGAAGAAATAGAGGCTATAACTACCTCTAGCTTATAATTTATAACTACTATCTAGAAAGAGAAGGAGGTTAAAGCTCTCTTTCTCTCTATCTACTTAATTATTATAGATTAAGTTACTATATAACTCTTCTCTTTTATTATTAGATAATTTAAATATTAATAAACTTTAGTATTAATACTAATATTAAATTGCAATAAATCACGTTAACTACTTTCTATACTATATCTAAGTAATGCTCTAAGAAATCTAGAGGAGCCCTTAAAGTTAGTATATTTGCTTTAAACTCTTCTAGCTCTAAGAACTATATTTTAGGTATAGAACTCTTTAAGGAAGCTATATTTAAGAGTATTTAGAAGTAAGCACTTTACTTTACTACTATAGATAATAATAGATCTGAGAAGTCTTTACCTTTATAGTTTTAAAGTGCTAAGATTAGTTACTAGATCTATACTAGTAAGGATATCTATAATAAGTATAAAAACTATAGAGATATAGCTTCTCTTAGACTATAAAAAGCAGGCCTAAGCTAGCAGCTAGATAAGGTTATATCTATAAAGGCTACTACTATGCTTTCTATAAGAGACTTAGCCTCTCTGCTTATTATTAGTATTATAGAAGTAATTAAGAAATTAGCTAAAGCTATATAGAAGCAGTATACTGCTACTCTAATTATCCCTTATAGTTTAGAAGCCTCTAAGTTTACTAATAATAATATTTCTAACTTTCTTAAGAATTATCTATCTTATACTAAGCTTTATAGCTAGAATAAGGAGAAGATAATTACTCTAGTTAGCTAGTACTATATTAAAGCCTATTAGTAAATCTTTAAGAGTATTTCTACTTAATATAATAATTAGCTCTCTTTTAAAGATAACTTCTATAAGATATATAGTATTATAGACTTAAATGCTTATTTAGACTCTAATAAGAAGCTCTAAAGCTTTATTTCTAGTCTAGAGATTAGTAATTCTAGATATATCTCTGAGTTTCTTATTAAAGTTAGTAACTTTTAGAATAGAGTAGCTAAAAGGAGACTTTCTATACTATCTAATATAGAGATTAACTATATTATCTTCTACTACTTCCCTAAGCAGACTATAAGGTATATTTTAAAAATCCTCTATAAGAACTACTAGAGTTTTCTTTTAGTTTCTTAGATCTAGATAGAGGTTATAATTACTAGATAGGTTTAGTCTTAATAGGTATATATATAACTATAAGGTATTAGGGAGAATATTCTAGCTAGTATACTAGTTACTATGCTTAAGTATAAGTAATTAAGAGTATTATCTATAAAGGCTAAGCTAAAGGATAAGATAACTAGTACCTCTAACTAAAAGGTCTAAGTGGATAACTTTGCTGCCTGCTTTAAGGATATAGAGATTAAGCAGATTAGAACTAGGTACTATACTAATATACCTTAATATAACTATGCTATTAATAAAGTAGGTATATATACTGCTAATATATCTAACACCTAGCCTATATAGAAGCCTTTATAATATAACTATTATAGTAGTAACTCTTATAACTATAGCTCTATATATAGAGGATATAGCTATATACTCTTTAATCTAAGAGAAGGTAGTTACTTAGACTCTATAAGCTTTAAATCTTACTACTAGCTAAAACCTCTGAGATTTATAGAAACTATTAACTCTAATACTTACTATACCTATAGTGAGAAAGAATATTTTACTAGGAATTATAAAGCTACTAGAGCCTTCTCTAATATAAAATTATACTTATTTTATAGAGGCTGTTAGTAGATTAGCACCCTATAGGGTTCTCTCTATATTTAGGTTTCTAATAAAGAGATTAATAAAAGCTACTAATAAGGCTAGTATAACTTAATAATTATTTCTTTTCTAATTCTTATAGCTAGTATAGATAAAACTAAGCAGCTAGAAGCTAGTATACTTACTCTTTATAGATACTTTCTAAGCTTTTAGGGAGTTAAGTTCTAGCTTAAGAGCTATAAGCAGTCTAATAAGTATGCTTAGTATACTATATAGGGAACTCTAAGGCCTCTAATCCCTGCTTTAGCTATAAAAACCTCTCCTACTAGCATAGTAATCTTAGATACTATCTATAATATCCTTAATATCTATATACTAGCTCCTAGCACCCTAGCTATAGTTCTCTCTATAGATATAGATATTAATGCTATAACCAGATTATAAACTTAGAACTACTATACTACTCCTTACCCTACTACTAGATCTAAGAAGAGGGTCTATATTATAGACCTAAATGCAGCTTATTTTCCCACTCTACTTCTAGAACCTTATATTAAGGAAGTTATAGATAAGGATAAGAATATCCTAGTTAATAATAGCCTCTTAGAAGCTACTAAGACTCCTTAATCTAAGTCTTTTATTATAATATTAGAGGGCTAAATCCTTACTAAAAACCTATAAGCTAAGTGAGTGGATAGGAAGGTTACTATCTCTAAATCCTTTCTTTACTAGGTCTAGTATAACTATAATAATATAGTCTATAAGTATATAAAGCTAGTTATCTAAGACTACCTCTAGTAGAATAGTAATTAATAGCTAGATATATTTATACTTATAGAGAGAGACCTACTTAGCTATATTATAAAAGCTCCTAGATTAAGTAGCTAGCTTATATAAGAAATCAGGTGTTAGAATAATATATAAGTAAATCTAACCCTTATATTCTAGTATAAAGCACTCTTATAGGTAGAGGTTAGTGCTATTAAGGCCTATATTTAAGTCTAAGTTTATAAGGAGAAGGCTATAGCAGTTTAGATACTTTATAGAGCTGCTATACTAGACTAAGGGTAGGGTTTAGATATAATCCTCTTTTACCTAGTGTTTTGCCTAACCCCTTTCCCTTTAACTAGTATCTTTTCTCCCTTTATAGATATAATCTGCGGTTTCTAAGCCTTTATAAGCAGCTTAGTGCTTTCTGTCTTTAGTTAACTACCTCTCTATAGTATAGTAGGTATTAATATAATAGATATTATTCTGCCTAGCACTTAACTTAAAGAGAACCTTAATATACTAGTTACTTTTTTTAATAATTTAGCAGAGTATCTATACTATACTATAGTTATCTGCTAGTATAGAGTTCTTACTATATAAGACTTTATTATATTATACTTCTAGGTTACTATAAGGATTAGCTAGTCTATATACTTAGAGTAGTATAGAATTATTAATACTAATACTGCTATTAATATTATCTTAGAGGAGTATATTAGCTATAATAGACTATAGGAGAGTGTTATTTCTATATATCTTAGAATTTAAGGCTTTATAGATACTTAAGCTATAGTAACTTTTAAGGGTATAATAGTTAAGGATATCTATATTAGTAGCTATTATATATCTAATATCTCCTTCTTTATTAGCCTATATAGTAAGATATCTAAAAATATAATTCTTAGAGCTCTATTTATTATATATATTAGAATAATACTAGAATATTTACTAACTTAGGTAATTAGCGTCTTTTAGGCTAGTAATTAGAAAATCTATGCTTCTTTAATATTCTATACTTTAGATTCTACTAGTTGCTTTACTACTATACTTTCTAACTCTATTAGCTTCTCTTATACTTAGTAAGCCTGTTTAATTTCTATAAAGGAGGGAAAATAGAAGCTGCTACTACTAATCCTAATATAGTGGCTAGCTTAGTGATTATAGAAATTAATAGATAACTAAGTAAGAGTTTATAGCTATAGCCTTATAATCTAGAAGGCTAGTCTAGCCTAGATATACTAGAGGAGGTAATATTAGTAGTAAAAGCTAATTTGCTAGAAGGTTTTAACTTCCTAGTCTAAGAGGAATTAGAGGAGGATAAGGAGGTTTTAGTAATATTTAATAAGAATAGTAATATCTTCTATATAGTACTTAAAGTCTCCCTTAAATAGACTATTATACTAAGAATAGAAGTAATTATCCAGGCTATTTTAGAATTATAAGGGTATACCCCTAGGTACTAATTCTATAAAGATAAGTAGTATTTTAACTATTATAAACCCTTTTTAAAAAAGTCCTATAGGTATTACTACTAGAGAAAGAGGAAGGAAGCTAATTATATAGATTCTAACTATATATCTAGCTATAAGGTAGAAGAGGTTCTAGTACTTCTAACTAATATTCTAAGTAAACCTCTTTTCTTTTAGAAATAAGACAGAGATAGAGACTAGCTAATCTATTAGTAAAAGAAAGAGCTAATTCTTACTAAGTTATATAATAGTGCTAAGCTTATATTATTTAGAATAGCTAAGCACCTTCTTATATATAATAAGGCTACCTTTTTTAGAGACTAGAAGACTGCTATTAGTATTTTTAATATAAGAGGATCTAAGTATACTAGGGCTTTTAGCTATATAGTTAAGAGATTTAACTCTATTATCTAGGAGTATTATAAGGAGTGGGTAGTATATAAGACTAATCTATTAAAGTTTATAACTAATAAAAAGCTTTAGTAACTTCTCTTTTTTACTAAAATATGCTTCTTACTCTTTATAAATCTATTTAACTTAGAATAGGGGATTAGATTTAATATAGCTAACGCCTAGATATACTATTAGTTCTACTAGAGAGAGAACCTTCTAGAAAAGGTTCTAATAAGAATCTAGGATAAACTAAGAGCTAATTATATCTATAATAATACTCTATTCTTTATATATAGAGAGGTTAATATAATATATAAGATAAAAGATAAGAAAGTCTAGCTAGTTAATAACTTATCTTCTAATAGCTTAGTATTTAAAGGAGATCTAGAATAGAAGTTAAAAGCCTGAGTAAAAGTAAAAGAAAATCTCAGACTAGTATTAAAAAGTGCTTTTATAGATCTTATTTAATTAAAGTTTTTAACTATTTCTAAGAGAGAGTAACTTATAGTAGAATAACTTAATAAGATTCTAGTAATAGTAGACTACCTTAACCTAAAAGAGAAGAAGCTTCTTTCTAAAGTCCTGAGTAATAGAGAGAAAGCCTTTATATAGAGTTTTAAGTATTATAGATCTATTTATCTATTTATAGCTCCTCTATAAATAATTAGAGTTATCTCTTATAAGGTTTAATAAGTAAGAAGTATACTAATTCTAAAAGCTTTAGAGGGTAATATAATAATAATTTTAAAGGATAGGCTAAAGAAGGGTATCCTTAAGTAAAGCTATATAGCCTACTAGAACTTTTTCTTTCTAGTTAGGAAGAAGGATAGGAAGATATATCTTATTAACTCTATAACTAAGGTTAATACTATTACCCTATATAATATAGCTTTGCCCCTATCTAGTAATAAGTTTTTAGAAGACTTTATAATATGCTAGCTTCTCTTACTATTAGATTTCTTTTCTAGGTATAACTAAGTCCTACTAGATCTATATAGCTATAATATTATAACCTTTATAATACTAATTAGCTTTTTCTAGATATATACTCTGCTTTAAGGAGCTATTAATTTTATAGCCTAGTTTATAAGAGTTATAATATAAATCCTATATAATCTGATCCTAACCTGCTATAAGGCTTTTCTTAATAATATAGCTATTAAGGGCCCTACCTCAAAGTATAATAATAAAGAAGTTTCTGATTACCCTAGACTGTGTAGATATATTCTAGAGTATATTTAGAATATTAATAAGGTTCTTATTAATATTAAGTTAGCTAGCTATACTATTACTATTAAGAAATTATAGTGGGCCTAGTAATTTATTACTATTATAGAATATATTTATAGCACTAATAGCTAAAGGTTAGAGGAATTAAAGATTATTAAGATTAGAGAATAGGGGGTCTATAATAATCTTACTAATCTTAGATTCTTTCTTAGAGTTATAATATTTTATTATATTTAGGTTTAGGGATTTTTAGCTATAGCTAGGCTATTTATAGCACTCTTAAAGAAGGATACTCTATTTAAATAGAACTAGCCTTAATAGTTAGCTATAGATACTTTTAAGAACTAACTTATCTCTGCTCCTATCCTTATTAAGCTTAACTATAGTGCTAATATAGATAAAATCTACTTTATAGTTAATACTAGTAGCCTTAGTTAGAGTGCTATTCTTAGTTAATATATTAATAGTAAGTGTATAGTCTCTAGATATAAGAGTAACTTATAGGCTAGTGCAGAGCTAAACTATAATACTAGAAAGAAGGAGTTAAGAAGTATACTTAAAGCCCTTAAATAAGTTTGCTTTTATCTCTATAATTACTACTTTATACTAGAAATAGATACTAAGACCCTTATTACTTAGCTTAATAGTACTGCCTCTAACCTATCTAGAGCCCTTATTATTTAATAGATCTTATAAATTTATATATTTAACTTTAAAGTTAAGTACCTACCTAGAAGCCAGAACACTATAGCTAATAGATTATTTTATAAACTTAGTAGACTATTAGATAAGCTTAACTAAGATACTAAAGGAGAAATTAATAACTAGATTAATAAGTAAATCTTCTTTATAAACCTAATTGCTATCTCTTTCTTTAATAAAGTACAGGCAGATAGAGATAGAGTCTATTCTGCTAAGATCCTCACTATTAAAGTTAATAACATTCTATAAGAGTCTTTAAGGCTTATAGATATCCCTAATACTATACTAGATAGCTCTTTATATTAGAATTGCTATTTATGCTAAATTGCCTACTATCTTAGTACCTTAAGATAGCTAGATAGAATTAAGCTTAGTCTATACTATAAGTTTAAGGAGGAGGCTGGGAAATTCTTCCTAAAGGATAAGTTATTATTTATATATCCTAGTATATATAAGCCTACTCTATAATAAGTTATAGATAATTTATAGACCTAAACTAAGCTTATTATAAAAGCATACTAAAAGAGTAGATATAGAAAATATAATATAGTTATTAAACAGTTAGTAGAATAGTATCACTAGTATAGCCTCTACTAATAAGTTAGCAAATAAGTCTAAATTTATAAAGATTATTAGAAGTATAGGCCTAGGCATATAGATAACTCTTACTATTTCTCAGTATTCTTAGAGCTGCTATTTACTTATATAGTATTAGATATATAGAAGGTTAGTAAATAGGATATAGTTAAAGCCTAGTATCTCCTAACTAGATAGATAGAGGCTTAGTGGATATAGCAGGCTAATTCTTACCTTATTACTAAGTTTATATAGGAGGATATTATTTATTACTATAGGCTCTATAGTATACTTATTATTAATAGAAGCCCTAAAAATAAGGGTGTAGTTATTAAATTTAACTATAAGTATAGGCTTAAGTGAAAAGTCACTACTATCTATAACCTATATACTAATAGTACTATTAAAGTTAGCTACTAGACTATTATATATACCCTTACTACTTAGATAAAGAATATAAATAAGGACTTCTAGCTATCCTTTTAAGCTATACTATTTACTAATAGGACTTCTATTAGAGCCTTAACTAGCTATAGCCCCTTCTACCTGCTCTATAGGTATAAAGCTATAACCCTAATTAAGATATTTATACTAACCTAGAGAGTGCTAGTATAGAACTAGGTAATAATACCTAAAAAGAAGCTTCTTATATAGATAAGAGCTTTTAAATAGCTTAATAAGAACTATACTACTATATAGAAGATAATTATAGCCTAGTATAAGTATATTGCAGATAGGTTTAATTACTAGAAATACTATATCTTATATACTTAGAAATTAGGAGTAGGTAACCTTATTCTGGTATTTAACGTTAAATAATATATAGATAAGTTTTTAGATACTAAGCTTAACTATTATTAAAAAGGCCTCTTTAGGATCTATTTAAAGGCCCTTAATAACGCTTTATATTAGCTTAAAACCCTTATAGAGGAACCCCTTTATAGGTTAACTTATACTAGAAACTACCTAAAGAAGTTTATTAAGGCTCTAGAAGGTTTTTAGAAACTAGAAGATATTAACTAGTATAGACTTAACCTTATAGACTAACTTAATAAGATTTACCCTATCTATAGTTATCCCTACCTTAATAAAGGTAATAAAGAAGAAGTAGAAGAACCTTTTACTAACCCTAATAATGCTAACCCTCTATTAATAAGTAATCTAGATAGTAATATTCTATAGTAGATTATATACTTAGTAGTATATTTATAGGCCCTAAAAAAGGCTCTTAACTAGATAAGAGTAATATAGAAACTTTATATAAAGCTTTAGCTATTTAATCTAGCTAAGGATAGTTAGTATACTAAGATAGAGGATAACTCTATATAACCTATTAGGATTAGCACTACTATAGAGAAATATACCTTTTTATATCTATAATAGGTAAGGCTTATACTCTTAGAAAGAGCCTTACTATACTCTCTACCTTAATTACTTAACTGTAATTTGCTAGCTTAATATATTAAAACAGACTATAGAGATAATACTAAGGCTAGCCTACTTATATCTATATTATCCTGCTTACTATTTAAGTCTGCCTTTATGCTCTTATAGTTCTAATTTTACTAGTAATAGTAGTGTCTAGCCTAAGCACTATAGTTATATTAAGGATTATACTACTAAGGTTACTACTATACTTATATTAAATCCTACTATATAGAACCTATTAGAAGCATACTATAACCTTCCTAGTAATTAGTATGCTCTATTTCTCTCTGTTACTACTTAGATATTTAATACCTTATCTTAGAAGATCCCTCTTTATAGCCTCCCACCTTAACTAAACAGCCTCCTGCTTTAAGCATTAGGTCCTAGCTTATTATTACTTAAAAGGTCTTTAAGTTATAGTTTAACTTTAATAGTTTAGCTATATCTATAATACTTAGCTAGTTATTTTTTATACTACTACCCTAGATCAGACTTCTATACTTAGTATTCTAAGAGGGGGTATATCCCTGCACAATATTATATTATTTTATATTATCTATCTGCTCTTTTTTAGCTTCCACTCCTATAGTAATAGTTTATCTATTTTATATTTATAATAATATTCTTACTTTTAAATAGACTCTTTACTTATCCTCTTATATAACTATAGCTTTATATAGGTAGTTAGGTTAGTAAGTTTTTCTAACTATAAATAGTTATATTACTAAAGAAACTAAAGATAAAGAAACCCTCCTATCTATATTTTAAGGTGCTCTACTATATTAGAAAAGCATTATTATAGCTAGTTAATTTTACCTAATTTACTAAGACTTTATATAATTTTTCCTAGTTTTTCCTGATTTCTCCTATATTACTTTATATAAAGTATATATATTAAAGCATTTTAAGGTTAAATAAAGAGGATTTTATTTATTAATTTATATTTTTAGGTCTATAAAAACTGCTATATATATAGAATATTATATTAGTTCTTCCTTTTTCCCACTTTTTTCCTTTAAACCCTAGTTAAGATTTTAACCTACTCCATCTTATTAGAAATAGGGATATCTAAATTAGCTAGAGAGTAACTAGTAAGAATAAATAGTACCCTAAATTTATACTCCTTTAGTTAAGTCTTATAGTGCTCTACTATAGTTCTAAACCCTAGATAAGTTACTCTAAACCTCTCTATAGTTTGTTAGTTAATCTAGAACTAGGTAACCACTTCCTTAAACTTACTGCTCTATTACTCTAGATTACCTATTTTATAGCTAAAAGCCTTATAGTTTCTCTTAGAGTTAAAGAAACACTTAGAATCTTATTTATAGTAAAGATAGTTAGTATAAGTATTACTAAGTATACTTATATACTTAAAGTATAGCTTATAAATCTAAGCTTTAATAGCTTTATTATAGAGAGAGTAAGTATACTGCTTATAACTACTATAAGAAACTATATTATAACCTCTATTAGCTTAAATATAGAAGCTATAGCTAATCTTAGATCTATTAGAATTAATTATCTTTACTAGCTAAAGTCTAAAAATACTTATAACTGCAAAGGTAATAAAAATACACCTATAAAATAGTAGTCCCTTCTCTATTATGCTCTAGTAATAAGAGCTAGTATAAGCCTCCTAGAACTAATAAATAATAATCTTATAGTTATCTAAAGGCAGGACTTTTATATAGAAGTCTACTTCCTAGTATAGCTAGAAAGGCTCTAGAAGCTTAAGTAAGTACTATATAAGGGATACTATAATCTATATAAGAGGGTTAGTAAATATATAAAATAAGAGCTAAAAGAGCAAGTCTACTTATTATAAAGGAGTTAATAGAGGGCTTAATATATAGAGAGGAGTTATAGTCTCTCTTATTGGGGACTAGTTTATTTATAAGAAGCTAGAAGATATATTTTCTTAGCTAAGTTAGTATATTCTAGTTAGTTAATAATTAGTAACTAGCAGTCTGCTTCTTTAACCTATATATAAATAACTGCTTTATCCCTCTTAATATAAATAAATTTAACCTATTAATAATTAATTTAGTATTATAGCTTAATTTAATTTATATTCTAAGCCCTCTTTATAGATATTTAAGTATAAATTTCTGCTCTAATCTATACTTACCTATATATAACCCTCTCTTTATAATATTATAGACCTTTACTCTCCTATACTACTTATATAACCTTTTCTCCTTACTAGAAGCCTTAATTAAGTCTATAATTACCTCTATTTACTCTATCCTTAATAATATCTTTATCTAAGAGTTCCCCTACTAAGATCACTAATATCTAGGTTAAGGAGGCATTTCTTATTACTACTTTAGAGAAGTTTTCTCAGAAATAAGATAAATAGGATAATAAGCTCTTAGAGATTATAGTTATACCTACTAACTCTACTCTCTTTAAAAGGACCTTAAATGCCCTAGCTATAAGGATTAATAAGTAATACTTAACTAGGTAGATACTTTCTTTCTGCTCCTAATTCCCTCTTAAGCTAAATAAGAACCTTAAATATAAAGAGCTCTAGTAGCTTTATTCTAATACCTCTATAGCTTAACTCTATATTTATCTCTAATAGCCTTAACCTGCTAGATTCTAATAACTAGGCTGGGCTAAAGGGGATAAAGGAGAGCTAGCTGCTATAGTTAACTTATTTAATCTATAAGGGACTATTTAGACTAAGACTTTCCCTTTAGCTTCTAATATAGAGACTAGTTTTTAACTTCTTACTTATAACCTCTCTAATAGAATTAGCCTTATTAAATAATACTATATCTCTATTAATACTAGAATTAAAGATAGTAGAGCTGCTATATAGAAAAGCTAGCTTACTATACTTATTCTCTAATTACTAGCTAAAAAGAGTACTAGTAAAGAAGTAGTCTTCTATTTTACCTTACTTATTAACTAACTTTTAGGCTTTTCTTACTTCTATAATAACTTCTAGTATAATAGAAAGGTGAAATTATATCTTAAAATACTAATTAGATCTATAATAGCTATCTATAAGCCTCTTAATAGTATAATATCTATTCTTAAATGCTTAGTTAAAGTTATCTATATACTCTAACTCTAAGAAGAGTAGCTATAGATATTAGATATACTTTGCTTTAAGTAGCTTTGCTACTATATATAACTAGAGATAACTAAGTACTAAACTAGTTTTTTCTTTAAAGAGATCTTTAATATATAGATAAATTAAATCACTTCTAAGTTCTATAATAGGGATCTAGAAGTAGATAGTATAGTCTTTCTAATCTTATTAAGAACTGCTAATAGAGCTAAGTATATTAAAAAGATTATCTCTCTGCTATATAATAAGAAGATTTAAAAGATAATTTATACTTAGAACTTTATAGTCTCTAACTCTATATTTATAGAAGGATTAACCCTAGCATAGCTCTATCTTAGATATCTTAAAATATTTAACTTTAACTTTAAAGTATCTATATCTAATATTTAAGTAGTAGGAGCTTTTATACCTATTAATATACTTATTAAGCCTCTTATAGACCTAAATCTAAGTCTATTTAAGAACTATAATACTAGAGTAAGAGATATTATTAATAATTACCCTATAGTTAATACTATATAAAACTATATCTACTAGAATAGAATTATTACTACTATATATTAGGAAAATAGATAGATAGGGGAAAGGGCCTTTAACCTTTATAATAATAAGCCTTCCCTTTATCTAGGTTATAGCTCTTACTATACTAATAACTCTAGATAACTAATCTATATTAATAACTCTTATAGCACTCTGGAACTCCTAGTTATAGGTCTAGCTAGTAATCCAGAACTACTAAAGAATAAGATAGAGAAAAAGAGAGCACCTAACTAGTATATTAAGTTAAGCTAGGATACTATACTATCTTTATAAACCTGATTCTACTATAGGTTTAATATAACTAGAGAATAGGCTAAGTAGCCTCTATTAGTTACCTAATACTATCTCACTTATCTCTATAATATTTAAGAAAAACTAGTAATAGAAACCTATTTTAAAATAGAAGAGATATATTACCTTACTAAGTTTAATATATATAGGTTAGGTAAATATATATAGACTCTAGAAAGATAAGTTACCTAGCAAATAAGAGTAGCACCCTCTCTTAGTAAGTACTAGGTTTTAATATTATTAATTATAGATACCTATTATAACCTACTTAGCTAGTTAGATATTACTATCTTTTATATTTAGCATAGTAGTAACTACTAGGTAATAATAGTAGTAAACTAGGAAAGGGGGACTACTTACTATACTAACCTAATTTAGAGTAGAAATTCTAATAGCCTGTTTATAGAAGCTATAGAGGATCTCTCCTAGTATTATAAGCTTCTTAAAGCCCCTATTAATATTTATACCCTCTTTTAGAAGAATACTATAGTTAGATCCTAGTTCTAATAGCAGGATTTATAGATATATAGTCTTAGAGTAGTGGATTAGATTAGAGCCTATATTTATAAAGGTATTATTAATAGTATAGTATTAGTAGTAGCTATAAAAGAAATAGCAAGGAGGAATTAATTTTAAATTATTACCTAGTATATCTTAAAGATTACTACTAAGTTTATAAAATACCCTATACTTTATAGTAATAAACCTTTATAGACACTCTAGATAGACCTCCTTATAATAGAATTATATAGTGATACTAGTAAGATATAGCTCCTAGTATCTGGAATGCTCTCCTTCTTATTATCTCCTAAAATACTAAGGCTTCCTATAAGAACTTTTACCTTATACTATATAGAAGACTAGGTTAGTAAGCCTAATAGCAGGAAACCTACTCCTTATTACTCTAGCAGGGCTAGCTCCTATACTATTATAGACCTAAACTTACTAGCTTTTAGTTCCTATAGCACTCTACTATCTCTTAATAATAATAACTCTAGTCTTATAGATCTGGGTTTAACTCTATCTAACCCTTTTATTTTACTAGCTAGACTGCCTAATACTAGATAAGATATAACCCCTTTATACCCTCCTGCTCTAGTACTATACTAAACTATTATTACTAGGAAATATCCCCTATATCTAGCTTTATCTAATATTCTTTAGCCTATCTATAACAGCTATAAGGACTATATTATAGAGTAAGTTAACTACTAGTAATAGATTAAAGATAATATTTCTAAGAGTAATTATAGTTACTACTTTTTATAGCTGCCTAGCTAGTATAAATAGAAATAATATAAGTAAGATTTAGATTAGAATAAGGCTTATAAGCTTATAGAAGATAGGCCTAGATAAAGAAGACTAAAATAATATAACTATAGGAAGAAGTAATTAGGTCTATAATAACCTAGAAGGAGCAATTAAGCAGTATAAGAAGTGCTTTTTCTTTTATAAATAGTAGCTTTTATTTATATAATTTTTCTTTGGTGTATAGTCTTTCTTATAGGGTATTAAGATAAGACTATAGGGGATAATTAAGATAGGGCAGTATAGATAGCCTAGTTTAGAGGGTGCCCAGATAGGTATATTAGTTAGCATAGTATAATAGAACTTTTTGCCTTATTAAGAGCAGAGAGGAGGATAGAAAAGTATTATCAGTTAGTATTACTATAGTTTATCTTATTATTTAGAAGCTTTTATTACTTTTACTTAATAGATTATATCTATAATAAGGTTATTATGCTCAGAGAGATCCTTTTCTTTATTCTGGGGCTTCTAGATATAAAGCTATAATATTATAATATTTCTGTATAAGTGTGTGGGAGTGTGTGGTTTTGTTATTTTTATCTTAAGGTTCTTAGCCTGTTTTATTAGTAGATAATATAGCTAACCTGCTTATAAAGCTACTTAGAAGGATAATCTTTAAATAACTTTATAAGAGAAGCAGTATAAGACTATTTAGAGCTAATACTGCTATAGAAGATTGCACTAAGAAGGTTTAATATATATATAAACTAAGTTCTTAGTAAGGAGGAGTGTTATAACTATAGACAGCACCTCACTATAATAAGCAGGCTGCACATAGTATAATATTAAGCTATATATAGGTTAGAGGTATAAGTAGTAATTTAAGGGTATAAGTAATAACTTAGAGGCTTAATAATATATAAGAGGAGCACTAAGCACACTATAATTTAGTATAAGGATAGCTTTGCTTATATAACTTTAATTAACACGCTTATTAAACCCTTATTTCTAACCCCTAACTGCATATAGGATCCTTATTATTATAAGGCACAGACACTAACTAATTATATTAGCAGTTAGTAATAACAGGTTCTATAGATATTATTTCTAAGCAACTTATATAATTAACCTATTATTAAATTTAGCGTAATTATAAGTATATTTATAATACTATAGTATATATATGTTATTCTATATATTTACCCTTATTTAGGCGTATCCTAACCCCTTTTTCCTATATACACCCCAGTTACAGTTAGCATGCCCGGGCTGCTTTAGGCCCGCACATAGAGCTAGACTAATATTATATCTAACTCACACTATGCATTCCAGACCCTATAATCTAATACACCCCCTTAGAGATTACTAGCTTAGTAAGGCTATTTCTAAACTCTATTAGAGTCTATCTTATCCTAAATATAGGTTTTTATTACCTTTATATACTTTATATTATCCTCTTTCTCTAGATTCTATATATAGTTTACCTCTAGTTATATATATTAATTACTTATTTATAGCTAACTATAAAATACTTTAAATTAAGGTAATATAAGTACTTTTATAAGTCTATTTATTATTATCTCTATTAATAAAGTATAGCTAACTGCTATATACCCTTCTATAATCTCCTATTATAGCTAGTAGTTATAGATATTAATATATTATAGCCTTATTTATAGCTAAATAAGCTCTATATTAACTAGCTAAATAGTTTATTAATTATCATACTAGATTTAGATTATTATTAATATTATACTAGGTATAGTAAATATAGCTTTAGTAGCAGTATTACTTAGAAGTTAAATTTATAGAGCAGTTATTAACTAACTTATAAAGAGAGCCTTATATACTACTTAAGATAGTATAAGTAGCTCTACCTTAGTTATTAATATTATAATTACTATCTACTTATTTACCTTCTATATAATTATACCTCTAAATAGCTTTATTATAAGCACTTATAAGCTCTTTTAGTTAACTATATTATCTATAAAGCTAGTATCTAAAGTAACTTTAAGTATATTATCTAGTCTGCTAGGCTTAGCACTATACTTAAAGTAGAGATATTATATTTAGTAGAGATATTAAAGAACTTAATTAGTAGCATAGTGCTATATAAAACTTAGATTATTATTAAACCTTATAAAGCAGCTTATTGTAAACACTATATTAAGCTATATTATTACCACTATATATAGAATTATTCTAATATAGTATTAGTAGTATTTAATCTCCTATAGAGCTGCTTCCTCTTTATATAGTTCTAATTTATCTTTTATTATAGATATATACACTTAATTATCTATATTAAGGCTTATAGCATACTACTTAAGCAGCTTTTATACCTTATCTATAAATACTAACTATAATAGCTATAGCTTATATATAGCCCTATTATAGAGCACTTTAATTCTAAGAAACTATTATAGATCCTAACCTCCTTTAAGATAGTAGCACTTCTAGAAGGTATTTATAGCCTCCTTTATGCTTTTAGTATACTTATAAAAAAATACTAATATATAATTATCTATATAGAAGAAGAATATTACTTACCTATACTACTAGTAATAGTTTTTACTAGCTACCTATTTAAAGTTAAGTATAGTAAGGCCCACCTCTAAGTACTTTTACTAAAGTAGTAGTAAGCAGCATAGTCTATAAAGCGCCTTTTATAAGCATAAAACCTTACTATTATAATAGTAGCCTAGTAGTATACTTATAAACACTATTTTATTAATAGATATATATATAAATATATTTATAATATTATATTATAATAGCTCTATATTAAAATAAGTAGCTATAGCTATTAGCACTTAGAAAGATATATCTATAAGT
>JAVHLV010000518.1:0-33254 GCA_036785495.1 Colletotrichum neosansevieriae
ATCTATTCTTAGTAGCTATTTAAAGAACTATTACCTAGATATAATCTTTATATAATACTTTTTCCTTTAATATAGTAGTATAAAGATCTAAGTAAACTATTATAACTTATAATAAAGTAAAGATATAACTAGGAGTAAGATTATTTAACTAGTTAAGAAGATTAGTAAAAAGCAAAAAGAGGCTAGTAATATTAAGTAAAATATTAAAAGCTTTCTAATTAGTCTTAGTAAAAGTAAACTAGATATAAAAGGAGTACTTTTTAATCTAAGTTAAAATTATTATTTTAAGCTCTTTTATATAAATATATATAAGTATAGTAAAGTTCTATTTTATCTTAATATTATAAAATAAGTATAATAGTTACTGATTTTTCTAGGTAGATTTCTAGAAGTTAAGGAACTCTTATATTTTCTTACTAAATAGCTTTAGAAAAATAGCTAGAAACTAAATCTAGATAACTATTAGTATATAGATAATTTCTAAATATTTATACTTACTTTTTAAATAATATCTCTAAATAGACTAAGAGATATATTATCTCTAGTACCTAGATCTTAGCTATCTAAACTAAATAGATTATTATTTTTAAAGTTCTTCTTATCTTTTAAGTAAGTAGTTAATAGCTAAACCTTTATAGATATATCTATTATAGGAATTTAAAGAGCCTTAAAAATAGCTCTAATAATTAGATTAAAGATATAAACTAAATAGTAAATATAATATATTAGCTAGACTAGAAATACTAAATCTTTTATAAGTTTTTAAACTAAAACTTTAAGCTTAAAAAAACTTATATTATTTACTAAAATAGTCTAAAAGTTAATAGTTTTATATATTTTTTAGTATATTCCCTTAAAGAGATTTAATAGAGCTCTAGCTTACTTAATTACTATATATCTATTAGTTATATTAATAGTACTAAGAAGCACTTATTATAATTTCTATTACTAATTAATAAAATAATAAAAAATACTAAGTAGAGAGTATTTTAAGCTAGAAGTATTCTAGATATTAATTATAAGAGAGATATTAATAGTAAGAGAAATTAACTAAAGAGTAGTTTATTAGATCTATAAGGCTTTTTTAGCTATCTATTTTTAGAGGGTTTATTAAGATAGTAGGTAGTAAAGGGGATTAAGATATAAATAAAAGTTCTTAAAGGTAAAGTTTATAATAGAATTAAGAGAAAGGTTAGTACTAATAATAAAGTAAACTAATACTTATTAGTTTAAAGTAGATATATTATAAGCCTCTTAAATCTAGATTACTATAAAAGATTACTATAAATATATTAACTAACTTATAGCTATTATACTACTACTATTATACTAAGTATAAAGATATACTTTTAAGTTAAGATATTATTATATAGCACTTATATTAAAGTTCTTGATTATAAAATAAGTAAAAGATTATTAATAAAATTTATAGAGTAATTTTAGCTCTCTTAAAATTAAATTATAGTCTTAATAGAACTATATCTAATAAGAAGTTCTATAAGAGAGAGTCTAAAATAATTTTATAATTACTTTTTACTTTAACTTAGAAGCTATTAACTATAATATATATTTTCTAAGTTAAATCTATTTAAGATATTATAGTAAAGTTTTCTAGAAAATAAGAAAAAGTTAAGTAGTTTTAAGAATAAAAATAATAATTTTTAATTATAGCTATAAGCTAATAAGAGGGAAATAAATTATTATATAAGTTATTATAAGCTAGATAGTATCTAGTAGTTTAAAAGCTTCTAATCTAAAAGGGTCTAGCTTATAAGGATTTAATCTAAGAGAACTTACTATTATAAATAATAGAGTAATAAAGGATATTAAAGGAGAGAAAATTTATAGATTACTATAAAGTAAATATAAATAAAAGATAAAGTATAATTATATAAGTAGCTATTTTAGAGTTTCTAACTAATTTATTTACTTTATAAATTTAGTTAGATTTAAACCTCTTATCTTTTTTTTTCCTTCTACTTATATTTATCTTTTAATATCTTACTTATTAACTAGCTTTATATCTAATAGAAGCTTTTTAGAAAGAATAGAGAGCTTTTTACTACTAATTTAAAACTTTCTATTAAAAATAGAGTATAATCTAAATAAGCCTTAAAAGTAGCTAGTTAAAGAGGTTCTAGAAACTCTATAAAAGAGTATAAGTTATATAATAACTATTATCTAAGTTAGTCTAGATATTAGTAGTTTTAAGATTAAATTACTATACTTTCTACTATAAAATCTTATAATAAAGTTTACTAGAAGAATAGATACTAGTTAACTACTATAAGTAGTCTAAAAATAGCTACTAAAAATAGCTTAGAAAAAGCTAGTTTAGATTATAAAATACTAGAAAGTTTATAGATCAAAATCTAGTAATAAGTAATATAATTATTATTTTAAGCTTTTACTAAGAAGTATAGTAACTATATTTTATAAGATTTAAAAATACTAAAAGATAACTAATCTTTTAATTCTATAAAGTATATTTACTAGATTAGTTTAACAAATAACTTATAGTTTCTCTCTTAAAAACCACTATTAGATTTAATTCTAATTATAAGCTATTAAAGCTTTTTATAAGATTAGTAAGTAATTTCTTATTAATATATTTAAAAGTAAGAGATATCTTACCTTTTTGCTATAGAATTATATTAATATTAATAGATATAAATCTCTATATAATTTATACTAAGTATATAATCTTATAAAAGAAGAATATAAACTTAGTAAAGAAATTAATAAAGAAAGTAGTAGTATAGAGTATTAGATTAGTTTAGTTTACTTAGATTACTTTAAATAATTACTATAATAATTACTTACTTTCTATTTCTAATACTATTACTAAATCTAAATAGCTATACTATTTAGAGTAAAAAGTTAAGTTAATAAATAAGCTTCTAAGTAATCTCACTAACCTATAACTAGTTATAGAGAGTACTATTTTATCTAAGTTTAAGCTTAAAAAAAAAGAAAATTAGCTATAAAATAGCTAAAAATAAACTATTTATTATAGATAGAAAGTTAACTATCTAAGTAAGAGTAGTAAAGTTATTTTAAAGCTAGAATAGACCTATAAGCTTCTAAATACCTCTCTAAACTACCTAGCTAGTAATTTTAGTAAATATAGCCTTAACTAATAGCTTAAAGGAGAAACTATAGTAGCACTTAGCTATAGTATATAATATACTATATATTTTAAGGGTAAAGTAGTATATTAAGGCAAAGTTTCTATTTAAATTAGTATAAATATAAAAGATTACTATAATAGTATATTACTTATATTTTAATCTTCTTAATAGAAGAGTTAAAAACTAGATATTTCTGCTTCTTTTAAGAGAGGCATTTTAGCTGCTAGTATTTAGTAAGGAAAAACTAAAAAAATACCTCCTCTTTAGTAAAGATATTACTAGCTACTAGGTAGTTATAGCCTAGTTAAATCAGGCTATACTTATATATAATAGCTACTATAAAGGCAGAGTTATTTATAAGGTATTTAAATTTAATATAAAGTCTTTCTAATATAACTTTCTAGTTATTATAGAAGAAATAATACTCTTAGATATAGTTTTCCTATATTTATTAGTAATTATAGTAATTAATTATAATAATTTATATACCTTAATAAGCTTATTAATAATTATAGCAGATTACTTAGTAATATTAATAGTAGGCATTTTCTTATTAATACCTATATTAAAATTAAGCAAACCCTTAATATTATCTAGATTTATCTAGATATCCTTATTAATTTTCTCTATAGAGATATCTTTTTAAGCTTTATCTCTATCTTTAGCTATAATATTATAGCAGCTAAAAGAGACTAGGCTAGCTATTTTAGTAAGAAGCTAGTTTAGGTAAGTTCTCTTTAATATACTATAGAGATATTAGTATATACTTAATTAAGAGATAAAGATACTTACTATTAGGCTTTAATTTATTAGATCTTTTAAGCTTCTAGCTTAGTATATTTAGTTATAAAACTATTAGTCTACTTACTTAAAGCCTTAAAGGCTTTAAGTTTATAAGCCTTCTACTATCTAAAAGCCTTTTTAATATAATTAACTTCCTTTTAGGCCTTATTTATATTATTAATTTGCTAGTAAGACTTTTTAGTATTTATATTCTTAGAATAATCTAACTCTACTTTATACTTTACTCTAGTACTAAACTTAAGCAGCTAGCCTATAATAGATTAATATAAAGGATTACTATAAAAATAAGTAGAATATACTATAATTATATTCTAAGAATATTTTAATATAACTTACTAATTTATAAAAGTTAGCTACTTAAATTTATAAGTAAAATTATAATATTACCTTACTTATAGTAGTTATAATTATACTTTTATTATAGTTATTATACTTAGTAAGTTATTATTTAGAGAGAAGTTTTTTTTAGCTTTAAAATATTAAAAAAGATTAAAATATATAATAGTTAGTCTATATACTAGCTTGCTCTTTACTATATTTTTCCTCCTTTTATTGTAAATATATAAAAATAAAAATACCTATAATTTTTTTAGTAATATATTTAGAAGATTCTCTATTTAATAAGCTTACTCCTATATTTTTAGGATATTTATATAATTTATAGTAGATTTTAGAAATATAATACTTTATACTATTAGCCTCTATTAAATAAAAAAAGATATTTACTCCTTTCTGCTTAGTTAATAAAAATTATTACTAAATATAAATTCTACTCTTTTCTAACTATACTAACTTTTCTTCTATATTTTATAACTACTATAACTATAAATAGATAATTTATTCTTTTAATTATTATAGTAATTATCTATACTAATCTCTACTTAAGCTATAGCTTCTATATATATAAAAATATAATATAGAGCTACTATTACTAATAAGAAGCCTACTATAAATAAAAAGACTTCTACTAAAAAAACTACTACTAAGAAAACTACTACTAAGATTACTAAGAAGTTAGCTAAAAAGTTCCTCTCTAGCTAGTCTCTTACTCTAGGCTAAGCCTAGAAGAAGAAATACTATTAGTACTCTAGTAGTAAGCTAAGATTACTATAAAAGATAGCTATAAACTAACTTACTTTAACTAAAACTTTTTATAAGATTAGAACTTACTAGAAATTAACTAATCTTATTATCTCTAAGCTTCTCTTTTAGTAGGTTTACTAAGAAATCTATAATAATATTAGCTATAATAGTAATATTTACTAGGCAAAGTTAGCTATTAGAGCTCTCTAAGAGTTTTTAGAGAGTTTTCTTTTTAGTATTTTTAAAAGTAATTATCTCCCTCTCTAATTTATTTATTTATTAAACTAATTAGTTTAGTAATTAATCTTACTACTATCTATACTAAATATATTACTATTATATCTAAAAACCTTAACTTAGTTAAAGCTATTTTAAGAGCTAGTAAGCTTTATAGTAATAAGTAGTTTAAGATATAAGAGTAAAAAGAGATATTAAAATATAATAAGATAGTAATAGAATTTTAGCTATTTATAATATATTTATAAATTAGCCTAATTACTATAAAAGATATCTATAATTTCTAATAAAAATATAAATTACCTATAGGTATAATTACTTATAAGCTATTTAAACCTATAGGTATAGTATTTATACTATACCTATAAACTTAATTACCTAAACCCACTTAACTTATAGGTATCTATAGGTATTACTTGCTACTTATAGGTACTACCTATAACTATCTACCTATTTTATAGATACCTATAGGTATCTATAAGCTGGGTAATTGCTAACTCTAGATATCTTAGTATAAGTTTGTAGTATATATCTATACCTTGCTTATATTTTGAGGTATATAGAGAGCTAGGTTTTCTATTACTATTCTATATGAGTTTATAATTAAGAGAGAAAGGTCTATATAACTAGGGAGATAGGAGCTTCTAATATTGCCTAAACTTAACTTATACTTATATCCTATCTTATATATATATATTACTATTTAAATATTAATAATACTAATAGAAATAATTAACTAGTCTAGTATATCTTCTCTTCTCTGCCTAGCCTATGCCTCCTCCCTGCCTTCAGTCTTTAGTCTTATAATTATCTTATAAGCTAATCACACATATTCTCACCTATAGGCTGTTCCGCTATGTGTTTCTCTTAAGTAACTGCTAAGTGTTTCTCCCGAGCACTCTTTGCCTCAGCCACCTCCTTTACCTGCGCCGCTAGTTGCAAAAGCTTCTTCCTAGCCTCGGCTGCATCCTCAAAGTACCACCTCACCTTATCTAGCAGGGGTGAGCACACGCCGGAGTCTCGTTATAAAGAGGCTGCCCGGACATTATATCTCCCTAAGGCGGCAGTGCTGCATGCCACCTGATAGGAGCGCGGAAGTCTATAATAATAGCATTCTTAACCCTCTTCTCTAGCAGTTTTAGGGTTAGTAATTACCCAGCCCGCAGGTACCTATAGGTACCTGTAAAATAGATAGGTAGTTATAGGTAGTACCTATAGGTAGTGAGTAATACCTATAGATATCTATAGGTTAAGTAGGTTTAAGTAATTAAGCCTATAGGTATAGTATAAATACTATACCTATAGGTTTAGGTAGCTTATAAATAATTATACCTATAGGTAATTTATATTTTTATTAGAGGTTATAGATATCTTTTATAGTAATTAGGCTAATTTATAGATATATTATAAATAGCTAAAATTCTATTACTATCTTATTATATTTTAATACCCCTTTTTACTCTTATATTTTAAACTATCTATATTATAGAGCTTACTAGCTCTTAGAATAGCCTTAACTAAGTTAAGATTTTTAGATATAATAGTAATATATTTAGTATAGATAGTAGTAAGATTAATTACTAAACTAATTAGTTTAATAAATAAATAAATTAGAGAGGGGGATAATTACTCTTAAAAATACTAGAAAGAAGACTCTCTAAAAACTCTTAGAGAGCTCTAATAGCTAACTTTACTTAGTAAATATTACTACTATAGCTAATATTATTATAGATTTCCTAGTAAACCTACTAAAAGGGGAGCTTAGAGATAATAAGATTAGTTAATTTCTAATAGGTTCTAATCTTATAAAAGGTTTTAGCTAAAGTAAGTTAGTTTATAGCTATCTTTTATAGTAATCTTAGCTTATTACTAGAGTACTAATAGTGCTTCTTTTTCTAGACTTAGTCTAAAATAAGAGACTAACTAGAGAGAAACTTTCTAGCTAACTTCTTAATAATCTTAGTAGTAGTCTTCTTAGTAGCAGTTTTCTTAGTAGAAGTTTTTTTACTTATAGTAGGCTTCTTACTAGTAGTAGCAGCCCTATATTATATTTTTTTATATATATAGAAGCTATAGCTTAAATAGAGATTAGTATAGATAATTATTATAATAATTAAAAGGATAAATTACCTATTTATAGTTATAGTAGTTATAGAATATAGGAGAAAAGTTAGTATAGTTAGAGAAAAATAGGATTTATATTTAGTAATAATTTTTATTAACTAAATAGAAAGGAGCAAATATCTTTCTTTATTTAATAGAGGCTAATAGTATAAAGTATTAAGTTTCTAAAATCTACTATAAATTATATAAGTATCCTAAAAATATAGAAGTAAGCTTATTAAATAGAGAATCTTTTAAATATATTACTAAAAGAATTATAGGTTTTTTTATTTTTATATATTTAGGATAAAAGGAGGGAAAATATAGTAAAGAGTAAGCTAGTATATAGACTAACTATTATATATTTTAATCTTTTTTAATATTTTAAAGCTAAAAAAAACTTCTCTCTAAATAATAACCTACTAAGTATAATAACTATAATAAAAGTATAATTATAATTACTATAAGTAAGGTAATATTATAATTTTACTTATAAATTTAAGTAGCTAACTTTTATAAATTAGTAAGTTATATTAAAATATCCTTAAAATATAATTATAGTATATTTTACTTATTTTTATAGTAATCCTTTATACTAATCTACTATAAGCTAGCTGCTTAGATCTAGTATTAGAGCAAAGTATAAAGCAGAGTTAGATTATTCTAAGAATATAAATACTAAAAAGGCTTTTAGATAGTAGAAAGTTTATAAACTTAAAGCTCTTAAAGCTTTAAGTAAGTAGACTAATAGTTTTATAACTAAACACACTAAGCTAGAAGCTTAAGAGATCTAATAGATTAAAGCCTAATAGTAAGTATCTTTATCTCTTAATTAAGTATATATTAATATCTCTATAATATATTAAAGGGAACTTATCTAAACTAGCTTCTTACTAGAATAGCTAGTCTAGTCTCTTCTAGTTACTATAATATTATAGCTAAAAATATAGATAAGGCTTAGAAAGATATTTCTATAGAGGAGATTAATAAGGATACCTAGATAAATCTAGATAATATTAAGAGTTTGCTTAATTTTAATATAGGTATTAATAAGAAAATACCTACTATTAATATTACTAAGCAATCTATTATAATTATTAATAAGCTTATTAAAGTATATAAATTACTATAATTAATTACTATAATTACTAATAAATATAAGAAAACTATATCTAAGAGTACTACTTCTTTTATAATAACTAGAAAGTTATATTAGAGAAACTTTATATTAAAGTTAAGCACCTTATAAATAACCCTGCCTTTATAGTAGCTATTATATATAAGTATAGCCTAATTTAACTAGACTATAACTATCTAGTAGCTAGTAATATCTTTACTAAAGAGGAGGTACTTCTTTAGTTTTTCCTTATTAAATACTAGTAGCTAAAATATCTCTCCTAAAAGAAGTAGAAATATTTAGTTCTTAACTCTTCTATTAAGAAGATTAAGATATAAGTAATATACTATTATAGTAATCTTTTATATTTATACTAATTTAAATAGAAACTTTACCTTAGTATACTATTTTACTTTTAAGATATATAGTATATTATATATTATAGCTAAGTGCTGCTATAGTTTCTCCTTTAAGCTATTAGTTAAAGCTATATTTACTAAAATTACTAGCTAGGTAGTTTAGAGAGATATTTAGGAGCTTATAGGTTTATCTTAGTTTTAGAATAACTTTACTACTCTTACTTAGATAGTTAACTTTCTATTTATAATAGATAGTTTATTCTTAGCTATTTTATAGCTAATCTCCTTTTTTCTTAAACTTAAGCTTAGATAGAATAGTACTCTCTATAACTAGCTATAGGTTAGTAAGATTACTTAGAAGCTTACTTATTAACTTAACTTTTTGCTCTAAATAGTATAGCTATTTAGATTTAGTAATAGTATTAGAAATAGAAAGCAAGTAATTATTATAGTAATTATTTAAAGTAATCTAAGTAAACTAAACTAATCTAACACTCTATACTACTATCTTCTTTATTAATTCCTTTACTAAGTCTATATTCTTCTTTTATAAGGTTATATACTTAGTATAAATTATATAGAGATTTATATCTATTAATATTAATATAATTTTATAGTAAAAAGATAAAATATCTCTTATTTTTAGATATATTAATAAGAAATTACTTACTAATCTTATAGAGAGCTTTAATAGTTTATAATTAGAATTAAATCTAATAGTAGTTTTTAAGAGGGAAACTATAGGTTATTTCTTAAACTAATCTAGTAAATATATTTTATAGAATTAAAAGATTAGTTATCTTTTAGTATTTTTAAATCTTATAAAGTATAGTTATTATACTTCTTAGTAAAAGCTTAAAATAATAATTATACTACTTACTACTAGATCTCTATTTATAAACTTTCTAGTATTTTATAATCTAAACTAGCTTTTTCTAAGCTATTTTTAGTAGCTATTTTTAGACTACTTATAGTAGTTAACTAGTATCTATCCTTTTAGCAAACTTTATTATAAGATTTTATAATAGGAGGTATAGTAATTTAATCTTAAAACTACTAATATCTAGGCTAGCTTAGATAATAGTTATTATATAACTTATACTTCTTTATAGAGTTTCTAAAACCTCTTTAACTAGCTGCTTTTAAAGCTTATTTAGATTATACTCTACTTTTAATAAGAGGTTTTAAATTAGTAGTAAAAAGCTTTTTATTCTTTCTAGAAAGCTTCTATTAGATATAGAGCTAGTTAATAAGTAAGATATTAAAAAATAAATATAAATAGAAGGAAAAAAAAAAGATAAAAGGTCTAAATCTAACTAAATTTATAAAGTAAATAAATTAGTTAGAAACTCTAAAATAGCTACTTATATAATTATACTTTATCTTTTATTTATATTTACTTTATAGTAATCTATAAATTTTCTCTCTTTTAATATCTTCTATTACTCTATTATTTATAATAGTAAGTTCTTCTAAATTAGACCCTTATAAGCTAAACTCTTTTAGATTAGAAGCTTTTAAACTACTAGATACTATCTAGCCTATAATAACTTATATAATAACTTATTTCCCTCTTACTAGCTTATAGCTATAATTAAAAATTATTATTTTTATTTTTAAAACTACTTAACTTTTTCTCACCTTTTAGAAAACTCTATTATAGTATCTTAAATAGGTTTAACTTAGAAAATATATATTATAGTTAATAGCTTCTAAATTAAAGTAAAAAGTAATTATAAAATTATTTTAAACTCTCTCTTATAGGACTTCTTATTAGATATAGTTCTATTAAGGCTATAATTTAATTTTAAAAGAGCTAAAATTACTCTATAAATATTATTAATAATCTTTTACTTATCTTATAATTAAAAACTCTAGTATAAGTGCTATATAATAATATCTTAACTTAAAAGTATATTTTTATACTTAGTATAATAGTAGTAGTATAATAGCTATAAGTTAGTTAATATATTTATAGTAATCTTTTTTTTTTTAAAAGGCTTATAATATATCTACTTTAAATTAATAAATATTAGTTTACTTTATTATTAGTGCTAATCTTTCTCTTAATTCTATTATAAACCTTGCTTTTAAGAACTTTTATTTATATCTTAATCCCTTTTACTACCTACTATTTTAATAAACTCTCTAAAAGTAGGTAGCTAAAGAAGCTTTATAGATCTAATAAACTACTCTTTAATTAATTCCTCCTATTATTAATATCTCCCTTATAATTAATATCTAAAATACTTCTAGCTTAAAATACTCTCTACTTAGTGTTCTTTATTATTTTATTAATTAGTAATAAAAGTTATAATAAGTATTTCTTAGTACTATTAATATAACTAATAGATATATAGTAATTAAGTAAGCTAGAGCTTTATTAAATCTCTTTAAGAAGATATACTAAAAGATATATAAAACTATTAACTTTTAAACTATTTTAGTAGATAATATAAGTTCCTTTAAGCTTAAAGTTTTAGCTTAGAAACTTATAAAAGATTTAGTATCTCTAGTCTAGTTAATATATTATATTTACTATTTAGCTTATATCTTTAATCTAATTATTAAAGCTATTTTTAAGGCTTTTTAGATCCCTATAGTAGATATATTTATAGAGTCTTAGCTATTAACTATTTGCTTAAAAAATAAGGAAAACTCTAAGAATAATAACCTATTTAGCTTAGATAGCTAAGATCTAGATACTAGAGATAATATATCTCTTAGTTTATTTAGAGATATTATTTAAAAAGTAAGTATAGATATTTAGAAATTATCTATATATTAATAGTTATCTAGATTTAGTTTCTAGCTATTTCCCTAAAGCTATTTAGTAAGAAGATATAAGAGTTTCTTAACTTCTAGAAATCTACCTAGAAAAATTAGTAACTATTATACCTACTTTATAATATTAAGATAAGATAGAACTCTACTATACTTATATATATTTATATAAGAGAGCTTAAAATAATAATTTTAGCTTAGATTAAAAAGCACTCTTTTTATACCTAGTTTACTTTTACTAAGGCTAATTAGAAAGCTTTTAATATTCTACTTAATATTACTAGCCTCTTTTTGCTTTTTACTAATCTTCTTAGCTAGTTAAATAACCTTACTTCTAGTTATACCTTTACTTTATTATAAGTTATAATAGTTTACTTAGATCTTTATACTGCTATATTAAAGGAAAAAGTATTATATAAAAATTATATCTAGATAATAGTTTTTTTAAATAGCTACTAAGAATAGATAAAATAAGCTATATAAGTATATTAAGAAGCTTATTAATAAGGAGTCTTTTAAGGTATATAGTATTACTATATTACTTATTTCTAAATCTAGAACCTTAATTATAAGTATATATAATATATAATTCCACTTTATAAACTTTTTTAAGGATTTACCCTCTTCTACTATACTCTAGACTTAAGTATAATAAGACTTTATTAAGGTTTATACTAAGTAATACTGTGATTAGCCCCGTTATATGCAGCGCGGCGTTGCCTGTGCTGTTACTGTTCCGCTAGTCTATTTAGCCAGAGCGCGCATCTAACTTTATATAAGGGTTTGCTTGCTAGCAGGAATATATCAGGTTCCTGCATTATTATCCTTAACTGGTAGAGAGTATAGGTTAAAGTGCCTCTATAGTGTTTCCCAAATTATACCTATAAACTAGGTGAATTTGTTATAGTCTTTTTTGCAGGGGGCTGCGTTATAACTATAAACTTAATACTAAGTAATACTATAAAGATATAGAGTGCTATAGTACTAGTAACTAAGCTATAACTTAGAGATTATAGTATATATTATATAGTTTACTATTATATAGTTTAAAGAAAAAGGTATTTATAGTAATCTAATATAGTAATTAATTATACTAACTAGTTATAGGAGAAGCTATTAATATCTTAAGAAGCTTAAAATATTTATAATAACTTTTTTAATACTAGTATATAATATTAATAATATATTAGTTTTATAGCTAATATAACTAGTTATATATCTTATAGAAACTATATAGTAATTTTAGATTTACTTAGAAAATAGTAATTTAAGATTTTATAGTATTTATTAAATAGTTTAAGACTTCTTATCTATTTAACTAATATCTATTTCTCTTAAATGCTTATTTAGCCTTACTTACTATATCTGCTATTACTCTTACTTTAACCTCTTAGCTAATACTATTTTTAATACTTTTACTATTAAGATTAATTAATATAATAAGGCTTAGCTCTCTTAGATAACACTTAAAGAGATCTCTAATAATATTAATATTATTAATATCTTTAAGGAGTAATAATATATTATTAGAGAAGCTTTTAATTACTCTTCTCTTTTAGAGAAGAATAATATTAAAAAGTATCTTATAATCTTTAATAATATATTAAACCTCTCTATTATTATTAAAGAAGATAGTAATAATATAGCTAGTATTTAAGCTATTTTTAAAGATAAGAATATTATAAAAAGCTTTAAAAATAAGCTATTACTCTCTTTATTTAGTACTTAGCAGCTAAGATTTTTAAACTAATTATTCTAACTAAGCTACTTATCTATACCTTCTATATCTTAATAAATACCTTACTTATTTATAAGCTACTCTTTTAAGTTAATATAATAGAAATAGAGAAAAACTACTATACTAATAGTTATAAGCTCTTTATCTAATAGCAAATAAATATCTATTACTTCTACTTTTATTTTAAGTAAAGTTAAATTTCTTAAGTTAATACCTTATAATACTATAAGTATTCTAATATAGTTATAGTAATTATTTATAGTAATCTTACTTATAAGTTTAAATCTTTATATTTACTAAAACCTATTTATTATATATATTTTTCTATAGGTAGTACTATATAGTATTAATCTATAGGTAGTACTATCTATAGGCTTAACTACCTATAGGTAGTTAAAGTGGGTACTATCTATAGGTTAATACTATATAGTACTACCTATGGGTAGTTTTGGGTACTACCTATATAGGTACCCGTGGGTAGTTAGCAAGCCTAGGGATATCATCTCTTGGTCAAAGGCCTGCTCCTCCACTCGGCGATGCCATGACAGCTCAGCCTCCCACGCTGGGACTGGCTGCAGGCCTACTGAAAAGTGGGATGAAAGGGTAGGGGCAGGAGACCAACCGCCGCCGCTGCCGCCGCTGCTGCCGACACTATGACAGCCAACATCCGGAGTCCCAAGACCGGAGGCGTGTTCCCAAAGATAGTGGTGAGCGGGTTAATGGACGGATCGGAACGGCGTCGCCGGCATGAGGACCTCTCCGGGATGCTACCTTGCCTCAGCCGAAAGGGGCGTGTGGCTTGAGAGCAGCAGGCTGTCCCTGACCGGAGAGGTTGAGAGACGGCCCTGGGCGTCTTAGCCGTCGAAGTACGGCGTCGTGGCCACGGTGACTCGGCTGCTTACTGTTGGCATATTTTGGTGAGGCAAGTGATCGCGCTGCGCGGGATCCGCGCCGTCGGGTGTGCTTGGCGAGGGTCCTATTCGGCTTTCACAAGTCAGCGGATGGATGGCAAGGTAAGACGGAGTCAATCAGAGGAAAGCAAGTGAGTGGACCAAGCTGAAGTGTTGACATACCGCAGACAACCAGGCGCGACCGCTGCGGAAGCCTCTTCCTCGACAATGTCGATTTGCATGCCGCCCATCATGGAAGTCAACTGCTCCTGCGTTTGGCCATGCTCCCAGTGGTTCCTCATGTTGCAGTGAGTGCGCAGCTAGTGGGAGAAGGAAGAGACCTCCCAAGTGGAAGTGCTGGGCAGCCCAAGAGCGGCTGGAGGAAGGCATCGTCCTTGTAGCAGTCGAGATCAGTGAGGCCGACGCGGGTGAGGTGACCCAGGATGGTGGCTTTGGTGTCGAGACAGAAGGGAATGCTGGCGCGAAGACGTTCTTTGGAGCCGGAAAACCTGGCGATAGGCAGTTGGCAAATGGTCTATAGCGACGACGTGGCCAGTAAAAGGGCCGAGCCAGAGACATGGCTGCTTGTGTTCCCACGAACCACTCGCTCGGTCGCGTTGGTCTCTGCTGAGTTTCCCTGTGGCTATGTCGGCTGGAACCTGATGAATGGGGCAATACCTTGCACCATCTCGGTTTCTCGCCCTCTGTATGAGATGCGATAACTCGCATTGTCAGCCCCTCCCCAGGGGCTGACACCCCATTCGCCATTATTGGCTGCTGGCTCTTGCGTCGGGGACGACCATCCGGCAAAGCTGTTGTCCATGTCCTCTACTGGGTCGGGCCTGTGGCCGGTCGATAACTCGCTCGAACAGTGACCTCCCCCCCCCTCCCCCTCCTACTCCTTGTCATTCTCTTCCTTCCAGCGAAATGAGTCGGCATGCCCAGCAACAACAAGAGACGGTTAACACGAGATCGAAGCGGAATCGCGGCTCGGAAACCAGCTTCGTCTCTTTCAGGAAGGTGTATTGGCTAATCATCATCGTAAGCCTCATCCTGCTCGTCAGCGGTGTGCGGAAATTGAGAGCCGACTTGGGAGCCGACTTGGGAGCTGACATTCGGGCTACGGTCGCGACCGCTCGAGACTGGCTGCGAAAGCTGGAAACCCCCTCGGCGACCCTTGAACGGCCCCTCGCTGACATCGACTTTCGTTATGAGCTGGGCCTCGAGCGCCTGCCGACCATCGTCTCCAAAGGCAACGTCGCGGCGCATCGTTTGCCCGAGTTGCCGCCCATGAGAGCCAGCGACAGTTCTCTCGGCCATGCCACCGCCGAAAACAAGATTCCAACCATCCAGACGGTCGCCCTCAACAGTCACTACACGGCGCCCATCTATGACCTGCAAGCCCTTATGGTCAACTTCTCCAGCGATATCGCTCAGCTTGAGCAGCGCCTCGAATCCTTCGCACACGGCCTGGCTGATGTGGGAGAACGGGCAGCTAGCGATGACAGCTAGACGCTGTGCCTTGTTCGGGACCTGCTGCTGGGGTATGACGTGTGCCTGTTGACGCGCTACAGCAGGGACTCGCGGCGTCTGAAGAGGTGGCTCGGGAGACAGCAGGAGATGTGCAACGTGCTGCTGGCCGGCGGTGTGGACTGGTCCAGTGTTGCGGGGGTCGTCTCCAACTTGAGCCAGTGGTCCTGCGCCATGATAACGTGGGTAATGGTGTATCAGGCGTCTCTCATCTCGGGCGGGGAGCCCGTCAAAGGTGTCGCGGCTTCAGAAGGCATGACGACGAGTGCGGTGGCGGTTCGCGCTGAGCAGGTCGCCAGCTGGCTTCGGTTTGGGTGTCTGGGTGCTGAGTGGTATGATCAGGTCGTCAAGGAACTGACAGAGGCGCTGAGAAAAGACGTTAAATGATGAGGAAAGCAGATGTTGCTGATAGACGAACTCGAAGAGTTACGGTGCACCGCGCGGGCGAAAGGTTGGATTATGTAATGTGACCTTACGTTACCTTAGTCTAAGAATAACGCACGGACTGGGGCCCGCTCAGCTGACCGTGGGCGTGTGTTCTAAGGGGCGCTCGTTAGGCTAACTCTTAATGCCTAACAAGATAAAAAGATCTCATCAGATCTCGTCAGGCTAACTCTTGATGCCTGACGAGATAAAAGGTCTCGTCAGGCTAACTCTTAATGCCTGACGAGACTTTCTGTCTTATTAGGCTTAACTCTGTTCTAGTTAGGCAGCTGGATGCTTATTACCTTCTTAGTTCTCCTTCTAACTACTATCACCACTAATGCAAACGCAGTTGCGGCAGTTGCAGACAACCAACGCCTGCTCTTTTGGAGCATGCGCTTTCGCCATGTTCAGCGGCCACGTCGCCTGCGACCGCCACTGCTGGTCACCTTTCCGTCCTCCCTCTCTCTGACAACCGACACCAAGGATAATAACGAACATCTCCATTGGCGACGAAAACACGTCGGGTCCTACGCAAACCCATGAACACTCCAGATCGTCCGATCGCCACCCCCATTCCGGCGGCTCCAGCTCCGCATGGCCCCCCAAGCCAGTCAGGGAATCCAGCTGATATCGCTGTCGCCGTGCTCGGCAGGATATTTGACGACGACCTGGTTATTGTAAGTATCGCCTTCTCCTTTCTATCTCTCTCCTCGGCTGACCTTGACCCCTTAGTATAGCAACTTTCTGTCCGACTTGGCCCTTATTAACCGTAAAGCGCCATCCTCGATTCTTCACGACGAACTTTGCGCTTCCCTTGCCCAGTACGCCGACCAAACCGCCGATTCTGTGCGTGTGAATTTTCTCGCCGACGGCCCAAAGCTCCGGAGGGCAAGGAACATCATCATGAAAGACCTAGACTCGCCTCATAAAAAGAAACTCCGAAATCTACAAACCACCTCTAGCCGCAAGCGTTGCGTCGAGAACATTGCCAAGTACCACCAAGAGCTAGATAATCTAGTCGGAAGCCGCGTCTGGCTTCCCGACGGTGTCGCCATCGAATCAATCACATACGACAACGTCCTCAACATCCGCAAGATAGTCACATGGGCCAAGAACGCCGACCGTGATCCTGCCTCCCTTTGGTCCCCAGAAGGCGAGTTATTTGGCATCAGGTACACGGGAAGGGCTCTTGGAGACGTTTGGCGACGCGTGTCCCGCAGTGGTGTCAAGCTACAGCGGGACGTACAAGGCAAGGAGAGAGACGTTCGGATTCCTCCGCCATGCGGCGATGACGTTGGTGATTCAGATGGAGATCGAGAGTCCTTCGTGGATGATGATGAAGATGGCGCTTTGATCATCATGGGCAGCCCCAATTCTGACACGCACCCCGCGGACCTTGACGAAGTCCGAGAAGATGGAAGGCCGGATGCCAGTTCCAACCCGAGTAGTCCTGAGCACCCCCGCCGCGCGCGCTCGCCCGCCAAGGAAATCAAGTCACCTTTGTTTCCTCGGCAGCTTGTGCCTCTTCAGCGAGAATCTACCGAACACAAGGCTGTTGGCTTGTCGCTCTGCGACACGAGTCTACAATTGCCGCTCACTCTTCCTACCTGTTCAAGTTCGGGTGACATCGGTCACGAACACTTGACCCCGCCAAGCCCGAGCTCGATAAGTGAGCGTGCAGAAATATCGCCAGCCAGTTTCGAGGATACGGTTTCCCAAAACTTGGAGGCCTTACAAGATGCAGCAACAAATCCGCCAGTCATCGGCCCGCTCAAGCGACCCAGGTCCGTATCTTCGGAGCCAGCTCCGAAACGACGAGCAACCTCCCGGCCTACGATAGATACCGGCTCGCCCATCATCCCCCCTTGTCAGTTCAGCGTCACCTCAATCGCCCCTGGGCACTGTGTTAATGGCACATTCATCTATCACGTGTTGAACATGGTCGTTGCTCTGTGCCCACTCTCTGTTCAGCTTGTGGACCCGATATTGCTGAGGGCAGACGAGCCGTTACCAGCCCGCTTACAGAAGAAATTACGCTCTCTTCCAAACTCCATCATCTTAGCACCAGTCAACCTGACGCGCATCTCGAAGCACTGGGTGCTAGGAGTAGCCTTAGGCAATACGATATCCATATTCGACTCGCTCCCTCAAGCCACTGACGACATCGAGCTGAGGGCCAAGATGCAAGGGGTGGTTGAGTGCCTGAAGGCTCGCGGAGCACAGCTATCGGACGGCAAAGCCGGCGGCGAGATTGTCTTTTCCAAGGAACCATGTGCGCTCCAGCAGGATGGCAATAGCTGTGGTGTTGCGGTCATGGTGAACGCCATCTCCGTCGTGGCCGGTCTTGAGACGCCGTTCAACGTGCCTGACTATGCTGTCTGGCGCCGAATTCTCTCCGCCTTTGCGACTGGCGATTCCTTAATGTCAAAGGGTTACTACCTACCGCTAAACAACGCGAAGGAACGTCTAGGCATACAATCCTCGAGTGTTAAAGTCGAAGCCCCACAGCCAATCCAGGGCGACATCACCAGAGCGGCTTTTCGGTCCTGGAAGAGAAGTGCGGCCGCGTATGAGGCCTCGATCAGGAAGGCCGCTTCCGAGGCCCTGGAGCAGCGCAAACGCGGCAAAGACACACTAGCTGGCGCCACAGCACTTTGGGCCAGCCTCTGCAAGGTTGGCAGCGGGTTGTGGAGTCCTCATCTCCAAAAGACGCGAAAATCAACAGACTTTATTGACGAGATTCAGGCTGATTACGCTAGGTATTCATCTGCGGCAAGCAACATCCGGGCCTGCGCGGAGGCTGACCCCGACATAGTTCGGAAGATGGAAGACAAGATGGCGGAACTACGGACGCTACAGGCGAGAAGGACTGCGGTTATGTCGAGGGTGTCGGCCATGGCGCATGCATTAGATGAAGAACACGTCGCTGTTCAGCGGCAGTGGCGGGACGAACCGTCCTGGGACGATGATGCCGAGGATCAATGGTAACGAGAAGAGGTTGAGCGCCCCAGTATGTTCTTTACAATGATGTTGATGGAGAGGGGCAAAGAAGGCGTCACTTGCATGGACTCAAGTCCTCTTGATTTCATTTGATACCCCTGTTATGGTTTCTTGACTTTACCTAGCTTCAGATCAATCTATACATAGTCACCCATCCCATCCTGCCCTTGTGTTGACAGCGTCATGTCTCTCTTGTTGGTCGAACCAAGGCTTAAAGAAATAAAAAGCTCTGGTAGCCGGTAGAAAACCGTTGGCTGGGTACCACCGGCCATGGTCTCAGCTCTTAAGCGACGGTTGCCACGTGAGAAGGCATTCCTGCCTTGGTTCTTCTCTCCCTGCTTCTGCGCCCTGCATAACAACACGGAAAGACCTACTTTCGGCCCAGTGTCGTGTGCGGGGAAGCCCTTACAGTGCGGTAGGTACCTGAGGTACACCTTTCGCTGCCAGCAAAGGGCGGGAGACGGCGGCAGACGGCGGCGGATGGTGCCTAAAGCCAAGGTACGTACCGCAGTCACCATTACGTGATATGTTCCACCTCGGCGTCCAACGCCCGACACACACACGAGGGCATCGCTCGCCCAAGTCGACTATCAGTAAACACCGATGATCTTAGGAGTGGAAATTCTTTGCCACACCATTCCCACCTCACCTGCCCAACCTTTCGCGACGGTTCGGGTGCCTGAACGAACGAGTACATAAGCGACAGACGCCAAAACGACGCATAAAGTCAGCTTCTTCCACGAAACCCGAACGCAACCAGGCGGAATAAGCTAGCTCATCATCGACTGTACTTCCCCCGCTCTCCTTGCTGTCCATACGGCGCTTGGTGTGGCTATCACATTACTATTTGCTCCACCATCAGACTAGGCTAGAAACCAGCCTGCAGAAGGCGCTGCAGCATTAGTCCTATGCCCCTTGGCTCTAATACTATTGCTTCTACTGCTACTACCCCAGGGTTGCTAATAAAAGTCAACTAAAGTTAGGAAACGCAGTAGTAGTGCTACAAACTGGGATGCCCAGGCTGGGAGAGGTAACTAATAGATCGCGGGGATCAGCCGCAACAGAACACAGGGACCGACGTCTAACGAACTGCGGGAAACCCGGAAACAGTCACCGCTAAGACAGTATTTCAGGAAAAACCTCATGCCAGTCCGCAATCTCAGTTTTCAATCAAGAACCAAGAGGTGATATTGCCTTTAGCCTAAGGATTAGACTAGACCCCTCAGGAAGACCTATATACATAAAATGCGTCATGTTTCCCGCTACCCTATTAAGTCTATTACCTGACATTCTTCATTCAAGGACAATGACAAGAAACCCGGGCATAGATCAAAATGACCAACGGATGCTGGAGCCATCCAAATATGGGCAGCTGCAGAAAATCGCAAGGTAGCAAGCAGGTTAGTTCAGATCAAGGCCGATTGGAAGCCTGCCTGACGTTCTCCGCAGAATACAGTCATTCTTCAATATCATGAGGCGAATGAATGAACTGGAACTGAAACCGAAGCATGAATACAACCCCCTTCACCACAACCAGACGAGGCCAAGATATAGCCACAGGACCGTGCATGCTTGCTCCGAGACAGCAGCAGTATTGACATGACGCATAAGAAGAGAATGGGCGAGCTTTGACGCGTTGACCGAACTTGTTGAATACCTGGGCTGCACTTGAAAACGAGACGACAAATACTGTGGCATTATGGATTACTCTAGAGAGCAAGTCAACTGTGGTTGGCAATTCGACTTGCATGAGGCAGCAGTTAGTCGTCATCGCCAGCGGTCAAGGCAGGCAAACAGGCCATCGTTTTCGCTGTTGTCAGCTTAATGAAGAGGGGAACAGTGAGGCGAGAGGCATGAAGAATTTCCCGCCGGCTCTTCGATTAGCCTCTTGTACTCAACGGCGCAATATAACGAATGAGATCAGGAAACATCTGCAGTAGCTGCTGCACGAGAACGAGACGAAGGTGTACCTAAAGTGGAGGCACAAGCATCACGATCAATGCCTCAAGTGTTACGAGCCAGGATAAGGTTGCAGTTAGAATAAGGAATTAAGGCTCTATAAGGAGGCTTAGCAGGCTAGTTAGAGTAGTCTAAAAGATAACTCTAATAGCAGAGAGGCACTAGGGGCTTACTAGGGGCTCTCTAAATAGGCTCTAGCCCCCACTCTTAGATTCTAGAAAACTAGAGAAGAATATTTAACCTTAGTTATATTTATCTATACTAACTTTCTCACTTTATACTATATACTTATAATATATTCTTCTCTCTATCTATATTAATAGAAATATAAACTATTAAAGTAATATAATATATAATAATAATATCTATTTAAAGGTTTTCTAGAAAGTTAAACCTACTACCTAGAAGCTTTTTTATAGAATAGAACCTTCTAAATAGTTAAACTTAGAATAAGATATTATAGAATAAAATACCTCCTAAATAAAATAATAAGTAGAATATTAATAACTTACTAATTAACTAGCTAATAGAAGCTAAACTAGATTAACTTATTAAAAAAAAGAAAAGGAAAACCTAATTAAAATATAAATATAAATACCTAAAAGCCTTAAAAGCTAGCTAACTCTTAGTTTTAGTAAACTCTATTACTACCTATTAAATAGTTATTAATAGCTTTAAATTAAAAAAGTGCTAATTAAAGCTTTAAAGAAAGTATCTCTCTACTCTTAAATATAAGAGAGGTATTTAAACTAATTATAATTAGTTTATATTTAATCTTAATATATACTTTTTTATAAATAAAATTACTACTAATATAAAATAAATATTATATATTACTAAATATCTAAAAAGCTTAGTAGCTAAATAATAGACTTTATACCTCTTAATAAAATATAAAAATAAAATAAAGAATATTATATAGATAGCTATAAAGAACTAGCTAGTTTATAATATTACTAATAAGAGATCTTAAACTCTTAGTATATAAATCTAGCTTAAATAAGCTTACTAATACCTAGAATAGTTCTATTAAAGCTTTATTAACTATTATAAGAAAATTAAAATAGAGAGCTTATATTAATAACTAAAAGAGATCTAAGTAGCTAATATAGTAGTATAGCTAAACCTAAAACTTTAATACTATATAATAGTAAATAGACTACTATCTTCTTAACTTAACCTTAATACTAGAGTAAGAAATACTAAGCTTATAATTAACCTTTAATTCTATAAGATATTAGTAAGAAACTAGATACTTAACTCTAAAATATAGCTATAAAAAGCCTAAAATATAACTTAGAATTACTATACTAGAAATTTAAATAATACTATCTAAGAGAATTAAAGTAAATCTAACTAAAACCTAACTAAAAGCTATCTAAAATAACCTAGAAATACTCTCTAAGATTCTAGAAAAGAAACTATTTACTATAGCTATAATAAAAAAGAGTATATCTTACTAAGATATCTATATTATAAGAAATATAGCTATCTCTAATATAAAAAAAAACTTTATCTAAGTAAATAACTACTAGATAATAACTAAGTAACTATCTATATAATCTAATAGAATATAGTATAGCTACCTTATATTAAAATAATTATATAAGTTTAGGTTATAGATAGCTAAAAGATAGAAACTATACTTATTAATGGTAGAGCTAATAAGAATATTATTAATTAAAAACTAATATCTTTAATCTAACTAAAACCTATTAAACTACTATTTCTTAAAGAAATATAAAATTTAAAAGGTTCTAATTATAGTATATATAAATAAGTAACTTATATAAGTAATATAGTAAGTATATAATAAATAGTATTATATAATTTTAGGATTAGTAAGAGAGATAGCTATAATACTATCCTAGAACTATTCTAGTATCTTATAGAGAAACCTAACCTTAATTAGAGAGAGTTAAGCTAAACCTTTCTCCTAACTAAGAAAAGCATTTACTTTATTATTATAGTAAAGAAATTAAAGCAGATATAAAATAAAGTAAAAGTAATACTTATTATAATACTCTAAAAGATATTAAAAATAGATCTATTTAATATCTAACTAGAGATAACTAGTAAAAACTAACTAGAAGCTACTTCTAAAAATCTAAGAAATAAGATCCCCCTAAAATACTATAATTTTATAAAGATATTTAATATTAACTTAGTAGAAACTATACTAAACTTTAATATTACTAAAACCTACTCTATTAATCTAAAACCTATAATAAAACTTCTATTTAAACCTATCTACTTACTAGTTAAAAAGAAGTTAGAGAAATTAAGAGAATATATTAAAAAGGCTCTCTAAAAGCACTAGATCTACCTATTAATAAGCTTAGTAGAGGCTCTAATTCTCTTTATTTCTAAGAAAAAGGGAAAATTATAGCTATATATTAACTACTAGAAACTTAACTATATAACTATTAAGAACTAAGTCTCTCTTCTACTAATTAATAAGATCTTAGACTAACTATTATTAATAATATATTTTACTAAGTTTAATCTTAAAGATACTTACTACTAGATAAGGATTAGAAAGAGTAATAAATAGAAGATAGCTTTTTATACTTATTATAGATATTATAAATACTATATTATACTATTTAGACTTATTAATATATCTATAACCTTCTAAATATTTATTAATAAACTGCTTTTAAAACTTATTAATATTATTTATATTATATATTTAGATAATATTCTGATTTTTACTAATAATATAAATTCTTATATAAATACTATAAAGTAGGTACTTACCTAGTTAAAAGTAAATAGCTTCTATACTAATCTAGAAAAATATAAGTTTTATAAAGAAGAGATTAATTTCTTAGAGTTTATAGTATTATTAAAAGGTATTACTATAGAATAAGATAGAGTCTAAGTAATAACTAAGTAGCTAATACCTACTAATATCTAAGAGATTTAATAATTTCTAGGTTTTATAGAATTTTATAGAAGATTTATTAAGAATTATTTAAAAGTCTATAGCTTTCTTACTAATTAACTTATAAATATTATAAAGAACTAGCTAGTTATAACTTATAAGATACTAGTAGCTTTCTATAAACTATAAACTCTATTTATAAAAGCCTCTATTTTATAATATTTTAATTTTACTCTTTAAATCTAAGTTAAGATAGATATATTAAACTTTATAATAGGAGTAATATTAAGCTAACTAGAAGATAATATTTAGAGGCTTATTACTTTTATATTATATAAGCTTTAAGAAGCTAAACTATAATATAGTATCCTAGAGGCTAAACTAGTAGCTATTTATAATATAGCTATAAAGTAGTAATATTATTTATTTTACTTATAGTATTATATTTAGTTTATTACTAACTACTTAGATTATTACTATCTAGCTAATAAGAAGATCCTTAATAACTACTAAGTATACTTTTTATAAAACTTATTAATATTTAATTTTAAAATTAAATACTAACTAGATTACTAAAACCTAGCTAATATTCTTTTAAGAAGACCTAATTATATTCTAGATAATATTAAGATAGATAAAGCTAAAAACTTATTCCTCTATAGCTTTTTATAATAATTTAAGAACTTATTAATCCCTACTATTAGGAGAATAAGTACCTAGAAATAACTACTAATATAACTAGTAATTACTTTTCTAGGAGATCTTACTTTCTTATTTAAGGAGGAAGTCTAAAATATATAATAATAAGATCTCTTTTATATTAATAAGGAGTAGAGATAGTAGAGAATCTAATAGTTACTAAATAACTTAGATCTGCTATATTATAGTACTAGTCTATTTATTCTTAATAACTACCTATTCTAAAAGGAAATTCTAAGAGTATTTTATAATAAACCCTTTATAGGTTATCTAGAAGTTACTAAAACCCTTAAAAGAATTTATAATTTATTCTTTTAGAATTCTTAAAAATCTAATATTAAGGAATATATTAAGATATATATAACCTATTAATAAATAAAACTAAGATACTACCTACTATATAGAAATCTTATACTCCTATTAGTATCTAACTAACCTTTTAAGTAAATATTAATTAACTTTATTATAAAGTTATCTTTATCTCTTATAAAATAAAATAAGCTCTATAATAGTATTCTTATAATTATTAATTAATTTATAAAATATATCTTATATATATCTATCTAAGAGTTACTTACTGCTAATAGGTTAGTAATACTATTAATATAATATATTTTTCTTAATTATAGGATTTTAAAAATTATTATATTAGACTAAGAATCTCTATTTATAAGTAAATTCTAGATAGAGGTTTGCTACTTACTAGCTATTAAGAGGAAGCTAAGTACTGCCTTTTATCTTTAAACTAATAGATAAATAGAGCAATAAAACTAAAATATTAAGCACTTTCTATATACTTTTTATAATATTAACTAAGATAACTAGGTGAATTAGCTCTTAATAGTCTAATTTATCTATAATAATACCTACTATAAGGCTATCTAGAGGTTACCTATAGAGTTACTAATAGGTTACCTTTTCCTAGATCTTAATAATATTAAACTATAAATTACTTCTATATTTATACTAGCTATATAAGATAGAATCTAGAACTTACTTACCTAGAGACTAGAGGTAATAGAGCTGCTATATAAGTCTAATAAGACTTATAGTAAGTTTTATAACTAATAAAAAACCTCTATTATTTTTATAGTAAGAGATCTTATTCTACTTTCTATAAAAAATATTAAATAAAGGTAACCTTCTTAGAAACTTTCTAATAAATATCTAGGCCTATTTAAAGTCTACTAGGTAATTAATAGGAGAAGAGCCTATAAATTACTAATAGATACTAATTACTAAATCTATAATATTTTTACCTTAATATAGTTAAAACCCTTTTTTAGTTTAGCTATACTTTTATAAGATATTCTAATTAATAAGAATAATAATAATATCTATATAGTAGACTATATAGTTACTTATAGGGGTTTTAGATAGAACTATTAGTATTTTATTAAATAGAAGGGTTATAGCAAATTAGATAATTTATAGAAGCTATAATAGAATATTATAACTAACTTATAATAAGCTTATAAAGCAAATTTAAAGTTATAATAGTTATAAATATAGATAGAAGTATTAGATAGATAGTAGTTATATAGAAGCAGGATATACTAGCTAGGTATTTTAATTTAAGAGCAGCTTAAAGGCTTCTAATAAGATAAGAAAAAATAAGAAAAATACTTAAAAGCTAATAATAGTTATCTAGAAGTAACTAGCAGCCTACTAGAAGCACTTCTAAGAATTTTTAATCTACTAGGTGCTAGTACTCTTCTCTTTAATATTATTACCCTCCTCCTTAACCTCTTTATTATTCTCTTTACTCTCTAAAAAGGTAGCTAAAATATTATAATTCTAAGAATAAAGTTAGAAAATATTTTTATAATATTAGAGAGATACTAAAATAGTATTAGAAAGATACTAGATACTTATAACCTTATTATAAAACTTATTAAATTCTTATATATATAAAAATTATATAATAGTAGAATCTAACTAGCTCTAGGCTAGGATTTCTATAATAGTATAGTAATAGATAAGCTTCTTATAATACTCCTTAAAGAGCTTATTCTAGGCCTTAGTAGTCTTAGCTAGATACTTAGTAGCTCTAGTAGTATTCTCTAAAATACCTATCTAGTACTTACTCTATATCTAATCTTACTTAGCCTTTTTAGCTTTATACTTTTTAGCTAATATATTAGCTAAGTTTTTCTTTAACTAGAGAGCTTTTTTAGCTACTAGTTAGATAGCTTTAAGCTTCTCCTAAATAATAGTTAGTAATAAAATAACTAGATAACTACTAGATACCTACTTTATTCTAGATATATTAGTTAGAGATAGAGAGCTTCTTATTAGTATCTTTAAAAAGCTGCTTAAGGTAACTAGAAGTAGCTATTATACTATAGATAAGCTATAGGTAGTTAGTAGTTATATATTACTATAAGTATAGCTAAAACCTATATTAATATATAGCTTACTACTACTTATATATATATAGTATTAGTATTTATTAAAAGCTATTAAAAGTAATATAATTAGTAACTAGACTTAAAAGATTAACTAGAGAAATACTAAGTAAGTAATAGTTATATACTAGTGCTCTTATAGTATAGAATAATATTATTACTTAGTTTCTAGAGGGATTAGACCTAAAAGTAGTAATTATAGAAGTATACCTAGAGGATACTAATAGGTATAGCAGGGATAACACTTTCCTTATTAGAAGAGAAGGACTTTTACTAGTTCTTATTAATATTTTTAAATATAATAGATTTATTATATTATAATTAAAATAAAGTTATTAGAGAGATAGTAGAAAGCTAATAAGAGGTTAGTAGTAGTATGAGTATTATAATCTAGAAAAGTAAAAAGAAAAAAAGATTTAATAGTAGAAAATTAGCTAGTATTTATATATCTTCTACTAATACTAAAGTTAGTAACTTATATAGTTAAAAGAGAAATAATCTTAAAGTTAAGATATAATTTAATATTACTATAATAAGTTAGGTATTAGGTAACCTATAAGTAACTACTAGTAGTTCCCTATACTATAATAAAGAGCCTATTTATCTATAAAGAGAGTATATTCTTAATAGCACTATAAAGACTATAAAAATAAAGTAACTTAAAGAGGATATATTACTTTAAAGGGCAAATTTAAAGCATTTAAAATAAAGCTTAATAATAATAAGTTTTAGTACCACTTTATAAATAAAAGGTACTATTTTTAGAGAGATATCTAGTAATAGCACTATAAGTAACTACTAGATAACCTATAACTTAATAATAAGTAAGGCCTTATTAAAAAGAAAATAGTCTCTTAGAAGTTAGATATAAAGCTATAAGAGTAGTTAGAGTAAAAAATAGAAGCCCTATTACTAACTTATTACTTTTCTAAGCTACTTAACTATCTAAGAAAGAGCTAATATAGTTAGAATAAGAGATACTAAATTCTAGATTTATAGATATTATAGAGAACTAAAACTAAGATTTACTACTAAGTAACCTATAAGTAACTACTAGGTAATTACTAGCTTAATAGGTTTAAGGATAAACCTATTAGAGAGGGAGAATTATATTATAAACTAGGATAAGGTTATAGTTAGAATAAGAAATTAAGGCTCTATAAGAAGGCTTAGTAGACTAGTTAGAATAGTCTAAAAGATAACTCTAATAGTAGAGAGATACTAAAAGCCTACTAGGAGCTCTCTAAATAGGCTCTAGTCCCTACTCTTAGGTTCTAGGAGGCTAGAGAAGAATATTTAACCTTAGTTATACCTATCTATGCTAACTTCCTCACTCTGTACTATATGCTTATAATATTAAGGGCTCTAGGCTGGGTTATATAGACTAAATTAGAGTCTAACTATCTAGCACTAATAGTAATAAAGAAGACCAGTATAGCGGGAGCAGAGATTAGTCTAAGAGACAGAAAGACTACCTTTTTTCTTAGAAAAGGCTTTTAATTAGAGCTGTCAGAATAGTCAGGATAAAGAATACAGTTAAGATTAAGTACCTATATATATTGCTTGCACACATTAACTATATGTATTGCCTATATATATTCTATATTGCCCGCATATATTACTTATATGCATTGCCTATATATATCATATATTGCCTATATATATTGCGCATTGCCTATATATATTGCACATTGCCTATATATATCGCTGCACGCATCGCCTGCATGCATTGCTTGCACGCATCGCCTGCACGCATTGCTTGCATGCATTGCCCGCACGTATTGCCTGCACGTATTGCCTGTATATATTGCTTATATATATTGCTTGCACACACTACTAGCACACGCCTATGCTTGCACACCCACGCTTGCACGCCCACGCTTGCCCGCCTATGCTTGCACGCCCACGCTTGCTTGCCCACGCTTGCACGCCCACGCTTGCTCACCCACGCTTGCACGCCCATAAAATTTCAATATACACTAACTAAAACATACTGCAGGTCTCAAAGCGGGTAATAGTGAGGGTTTGTCAATTCACATACTAAATTTCAACAAACTCTCATCTAAATACCGCTGCATTAGGTCTAAGGACGGGCAGCAGGAAAGGTCTATTCATTGCATGCCTGCGGGAAGATATTCAGCCTGTAAATTGAGCTCGCCCAGCAAACAACGTCAGCATTCCCGGGCTTGTCGGGCATACAGTGTTTTGCTGTGAATACAAGCGACCTAAAAATTGCGACACATTAAGATGAATTAATCGCCTTTCAGCAGCAGAGCAATTGAACTGAGAAAATCTGACACTTACCTCCCCAGCTTTCCCCAGTCGGCTCAGCGTCTTGAGTCCAACCTTCCTTTGGGCTGGCTTTAGGGAGAGCAACCCCGAGGTTACCTTAGGCGGCAGGAGGGTGTTCTTTCCTCTAGGTTTAAGATACGTACCTGCATACCCGCCCTGTCAACTTGCCCACCTGTCTCCCATTTGCCCGCCCGTTGACCATCTGCCCACCTGTCAACCATCACCCGCCCACCCACCTACCTTACCTAGGTATGCACCTGCCTCGCAGCACAGCTTCAGGCTGAAAGCAGTCGGGTACCTACCCAAGTTATTGGTCACTTGTGCCTTGTGCCTCCCTTGCATAGGTAATCATCCTGTTGAGGTCTCCTCCCATTTGAAGTTGACATTTCTTCGAGGGGCGCATGGCTTCCACAACTCCATCGCGTCCTCTCCAACCTCATCTCCCAATCACATCCCTTCCACGCCTCTCGCTCTAATCCTTTGTCGCCCATTTACCGCATTCTTCATGGTTCCTAAAACACGTTCCTCCTCTGAAATCGTCGACATTAAGGAGGTCTTCCGCGATTTCGAGGTCAGCTGCACCAGTCGTAGTATCGACCTTATAGCCAGCCTCGGGACCCTCGAAGAAACTCTCTCAGACCGCCTAGACTACGTCAATGTGAGGCGCAACCTATCCAGCAATACTCGCAACTTATTAGCCGGCTTTTTGCCCAGCGCCGAGTCCGCCCTGGATAAAACAACGCTTCCCAAACTTCAGCGCGCATGCCGGATATAGGAGGTCCCTAGCGCCGACATTCTCTTCTTCACCCGCCGACCCAACGGCAAACATCCCAGCTGTGCATTCTTTATCAGCCTCAAGAAGCTCGCATCTGTCGTGCCTACCTGGCCTGAGGCCCTTTCTCTTGTCTGCGCTGCGGCCGATCGTCGGAGATCGGAGACGAACCCGCCCTCATTTCGGAAGTACGTCGTCTCGCTGCCCGGGGTCCAGAATGTCGATGTGACGAGTGTGCTCTCCACCGTGCTACCGCCCGAGGAGGAGACGCTGAACGAGGACCAACGGCCCAGAAGCTTACAATCCGGTAAGCAAGCGAAAGGCCGTTGGGCTATAAGGCGGCTATGAGGACGGAACGCTGACTCTTCGCAGACAACCTTCAGCCAGGAAAGATCAACGATTCCAATTCCAGATCCAATCTTGATCCCATTCCGACAGACCAGAGCCTGCCCGAGACCCCCGACAGCTACGTCCAACACGACAACCCAGACGATTCGGAGTACGCCCCCTCCCCCGAAAAAGGCAAGACCTCATCGACTCGCCCAGACCAACTCGACCAAGACCTACAAGAATTTGACGACTCAGAGGAAGAGTTGGGCGACTTCAACGGAATTCCACCCATCGATCAAGATCCTGGTTCACCCGAGGAACAGGACGCTAACAACATACCCGGCTTGGAGGAAGACTTGGCCGACTTTGACAAAACTCTACACCTTGATCAAGATCCTGGTTCACCCGAGGAACAGGACGCTAACAACATACCCGGCTTGGAGGAAGACTTGGCCGACTTTGACAAAACTCTACACCTTGATCAAGATCCTGGTTCACCCGAGGAACAGGACACCGACAACACACCAATCCCCGAGGAAGACTTGGGCGGCTTGAACAAAAGTTGGTACGAGCCAATTCCATCTTTTGATCCAGCAGACGAGCCGCAATCCGAGCCCTTCTTTGACCTAGACCTGCCGGGCAACTGTCACGAGCCCCTTGAAGTTACTCCCACTAGGATGCTTCAACGCGGCCCGCAGTTCGTCGACGATCTAGCAGGCACTAGTCCAACGCCCCCACGACCACGAAAAAGAGCCAAACTGATATCGCCTACGTCTTCAGGTGAACAGACATGTCTAGTACATCCTGGCTGTCTGATGCATTGACTGACTTGTTCCCACCCAGAGGCCAACCCTGACGACGCCGACGCTGCCTGCGTGCTCGGGCCCAGAGATATCCTGAAGCCAACGATATGGATCAAGGGCGCCTGGCTCAACGACGCGATAGCAGAGGTGGTGGCATGCTTTGATCACGCCGCCGTTATCGACTCGACCGAAATGGACATGGTCCGAACGAAGGAGTACGCGCCCCGGGGATCGCTCCTCCAAACTCTTCGAAATCACAGATGCGTCATCGCTCCGACTTTCGTCTCAGGCAACCACTAGGTCTTGGTTGTGTTGACGCTACAAGAAGCGACGCTCAAGGCAGTCCATATATACGACTCCTTACCCAACAGTGCTCATGCAGCAGCTTCCCGAGAGGCAGTCGGTGCGCTCGTTCGGCGGTACCTCCCAAGTCAATCCAGACATCTACCCATGGTCACCAAACAGGTCGCATGTCCAAAGCAACCAAACACCGACGACTGTGGCGTGTTCGTCTTCATCTCTGCCCTGTACCACTTGACGGACTTGAGACCAGAGGCCAATCCGAATACGTCAATATGGCGCCGAGTGCTATCGCTCATGGCGGCATTGAAGGCAAGCGTGGACTGGGACCTGGACTGGGACTCGGTGCTTCCACGACAGCCTGAGTTAACAGCGTCACCATCAGATCTGGAGATACACTTCAACGGCACGCAACCCATAACCTGGGCAGAGGCCCTTAACAGAGGCCGGTCGATGCAGAAGTGGTGGTCTCAAACCACCAAGCAATTCCAAGAACAATATCACCAGCAGCTGGTTACTCACATGGCTGTTGCCGAGCAGGTTGGCGGCGCGATGGAGGTATCTTTAAAGGTCAGCGAGCACGCCAAGAACAAGGCCCAAGTCTTACAAAGGGACATCCAGCGACGAGAACAGGAGGCATCCGAAGATGCCCTCATCACTGCTGCGACGCAAGGGGGTCCAGGCCCAGCTAGTCAGGGGATATCAAGACTGCAGCGACGTCTTCGCGACCTGCAGATAACGGCAGCGATATTCGGGAATATCATTAACGCCTTGGAGATGCTCAAGGATACGATTCTCGAACGTCTGGACGAGATCAACAGGACTTTGGAAGTACAGCAAGCAGAGATAGACAAGGGGGGATATTGATGTTTATTCAGTGTGGGACTATGGGCGAATCTTGCAAATGGTTATGGCTTAGATGGCATCCTGCAAGGTCTTTGCAGCCACCTTACATCAGTTAGTTGCTCGTCATCAATGGACACTTCGGAGCTTTTCTTTGCGCGTTTCTTTGCAACTATTTGTGGTGTTGAGGTATTCATTCTGTTGTCGGGGCTGACATTGAAGATGCCCTCTGCGTGTCGACATTCGGAATTGAGGGCAACGGAGTGCGCAGCCTCCATCGGCCCGCTTCCATCCACTCCCATCTTGGTAGACAAGTTAGACTACTAATACTTTATTATTTAAAGTGAGTTGTGGGAGGGGGTGCATCATGGCTGGTCATATATGATGGCTGGAGTAGTGGATGTTAAGGTACAGTACAAGTTGGAAATAGAAGATGAGACCGTCGCTGAGCGGCGTTCCAGGCGGACACAGGGGAGGTCAAAAGATTTTAAAGATTTCAGGGGAAAGGTCGAAGTTTTACCACTGGAAACTTCAACCTGTCCCCTGTAAGATGCACCCCTAGAAAGTTTAACCTGTCTCCTCACCTAATACCCGCTACAGCAGGTTTGGGCGGGCAATAGCGAGGGTCTGTCGATTGTACATACAGAATTCGACAGACCCTCACTGAAACTTCAACCTGTCACCTAAAACCTGCTGCAGCAGGTCTTCTAGGCGGGCAACAGTGAGGGTCTGTTGATTGTACATACAGAATTCGACAGA
>JAVHLV010000519.1:0-33225 GCA_036785495.1 Colletotrichum neosansevieriae
TAGAAATTTAAAAAATATTAAGATTTTTTAAAAATATTCTTTTATTAAGAAAATTCCCTTTTAATATATATAAAATAGTATATATAGCTAAATTATATAAAGTAAATACTTAAAAAAATAAAATAAAGCTTTCTCTATAAAATATAATATTTACTTTCTTTTTATATATTATAGTTCTATAGTTATAGAAAATTAGGAATTTTTTTAAATCTTTAACCTTAGATATTTTATATATAATATATAGAACTAATTTAGTAAAGATTTTATATATAGAGAGTTAAATATTTACTATTTTTACTATATTTATATATATTTTTAGCCTTTAAAGCTAGGTATATAGCTCTATTAATATTTAATGGAAACGACTTTTTAGCGTGGTTAAGGGTTTTTTGCCCCCCTACGTGAGTAGGGGGTGTAAACGCGAGCCCGCGACACCCCACACCCCCGGGTAGCTAAAACAGGCAGGCTCCGTTATCTCAGGCCTCAATAACTAACTACCCAGCCAGGTAGGTGTGGGCACTAGGTGTGGGCAGCTTGGGGTGGGTATATCCTTCTAATTAGCATAGGGAAATTCAGTATATTATACCTAAATAACTATACCTTATTTAAAGATAGGCTCTATAGCTTAAATTCTTAGCTAGCCTTGCTCTAAGTAGATAATACTATAAAGGTATAGTAGGGAGAAAATAACAGAAAGGAAAGAAAAGCATAATTAGTAACTAAAAATAATTAACCTGAGTAGCGTTTTTATAAATAAGAGTACCTAGGTATATACTCTATAAAGTGCCCTAGGCCTAGCTAGAGTTAGCCTAATGCCTGGAAAAACAGCAGCACTAGGTGGGCTATAACTAGGCTAGTGTGGGTTATATAACCCTAAACAGCTCTATAATATATAAAGCTATTATAATACTTATACTATAATTAGTAGAAAGGTATTATTAGTCTATTCTTACTATAGAATAAAGTAGGTATAGGTAGGTAGATATAAATTTAGTGTTCCTAGTTAGTAGATTCTTAGTTAGTAGATATAAATACTATTATAAGGTTTCTTAGATTAATAGTTATTATAACCTGTCTAGTTATAAACCTGCTTAGAGATATAGTATAGATCTATAAATATAGAAAATATTAGTCTATACCTTATAAAGGAAGCAGGATAAAGATAGGAGAGAGAGTCTTACCTAACTAGAATACTATTATCTATAACTACTAGCTTATAGTAGTTATATTTAATATTACTGAAATTTAGAATAGGCTCTAAATAAAGGCCTAGATAAAGAGATAAGAGTAATAATAATAGTAAACTACTTAGTTAGTAAAGAAACCTAGATTTCTTTATATCTTAGTACCTAAATATATAAATATTATTTAGAGTAAATAAATACTTCTATAATAAATGCTTCTAATCTAGAAAGAAATACTTTAACTACTAAAGGGTCTATGATAGTAGAGTTTTCCTCTTTTATAGTAACTATAGGCAGAAAATCCTTCTCTTAACTGCTGTTATAGATAACTTAATAACTACTTATATTTAATTCTTATTACTGTCTCTCTTAGGTATTTATAAATAATAAATCAGACTGTCTAATTCTATTAGCTAATTTATATTACTCTTTCTAGACACTAAAATAATTATTTAATAACAGAGTTAACTAACCTTATACTATTACTAGCTGCTTACTATAACTTAACCTTAGTATATCTTAACTAAGTTCTAAGTTCTGCTAAGTATATCTAGACTATAGTATAAGCTATTACTAAGCAAATTAGGTTCTAAAAATTCTATAATAGTTCTTTATAACTACTATATATTCTATCTTCTGCCACACTATAATCCCCCTAATCTAAGTTTATTAAGAGAGTTAATACTAAGGTTTATAAGTTAGTAAAGCTTATTAACTCTCTTTTACTATATACTAACTAAGATTCTATATATCTTAATAATACTATACTAAGCTTAGTAGTTAAAAAGCTAGCTAGAACCTTTACTTCTATAATTAATAATATTATATTCTTATATATTCTAGATAACCTTTATAGAAGAACCTCTAAATCACTTTATAGCTATATATAGACCTCTATAGTTTAAGAATTAGAGGTTAATAAGGTTCTTATTAATAGATATATAGATATTAATAGTTATATATTTATATTCTCTATAGTAAGGAGTAATAGCTTAGGTTATATTAATTAATTCCTCACTACTTATATATCTATCTTCGAAGATAGAATATATAAAGTTAAGTACTTCTATACTAAACCTCTTAAAAATAACTATAAAGTTATACTAAGTACTATTCTAAACTAAGTTTATTTATTAAAGTTATTATAAATACCTTCTTTTAAGGTAATAGACTTAACTAACTAGAAGAAGTCTTACCTAATTAGTAACTTAGATATTATTTAAGGAATTAGCCTGCCTAAGCTAGATTATAGACTCTATTTCTGCTATCTCTTAATAAATAACGTTCCTAATATTTTAACTTTATATATCTATTACTATATAAGTAACTATAGCTATATAACTATATACTATAAGGATATAGAGTTTATATCTATAAACCTCCTTTACTAGGGTAGTATAAAGAAATAGCTTATTATTAAGCTAGAATTAACTATAAGGTTTAAAAAGTATATTACTAAATATTATACTACTATAAAATCTCTAAGGTTAGGTTATTTTTAATTTCTAAGATATCTTAATTAGATTATTAACCTAAAGATACTTAATAGTTAGAGGGTTAAATATATAATTATTAGTTACTTTCCTAGGCAGGCTATCTTTACTATACTTAGTATTTATTACTAGGTTATAAATAATAGCCTAAATCTAGTAGAAGCTGTAAATATTCTTTAGTTATTAGTAGATTTCTAGCTAAAGAATTATATCTTCTATAGTAATAAGTATAGTAAATTAGTAATTAGAGCAAGCTATATATAATTAATATATAGGCCTTAGCTAGTCTCCTAACTAGTTACCTAGCCTCTTCTAAACTAAACTGCTATTAATAATAGTATTATATATTACCCTCTACTAACCTAAACTGCTAATAATAATATTATTTTATATTACTCTATAGTCTGAAAATATAAGATTAATAACCTTTAACTACTATTATATACTGCTACCTCTATTAAGTATAGTTTCTTAGTCTCTTAAGTTTTAAGAATAATCTAGTCTATCCTAATAAATAATAACTAGACTATAATATTAGGGATTATTAAGAAACAGTAAAAACCTACTCCTCTATAGTTAGAAATAATAATAAAGCTTACTAGAGAGATAACTACTAGAGATAGCACTAGAAAGTGTCTCTATATTTTTTAGGTATTTTATAACTTCTAGTTAGACACTAGATTATAATTTCTCACGCTAAATCTGCTTAATAAAGATAAACTTTTCTATAAAGAAGAGCTTTTTAAGGTAGTAGTTATAAATAAGAATAGTTCTAAACTACTACTATATCTATCTTTACTAGCCTATATATTAATATACATAAAGAACCTACTAGTATATAACTAGAGAAAATATAACTATAAAGAAATTAATAGCCTCTATGCTAAGTGCTATCCTGCTTAGATTATTAATAATAAGAAATAGGATTTATTTAAGGTAAAGTTAAGAGGTTAGTCTAACTATAATTATGTTAGTAAGCCTAACTTTAGATATCTTATATCTCTTTAGAAGTATTATACTATATAAGATACTAATGCAGAGAATATTAAGGTTTTATATAATAAGCTTAAAAAGAATATTTAAGTGGCTAGAATCTTATATAGCTTTAGTTTTATACTTACTATTTTAGTATAGAGTAGTTCTAAGGTTATCTTTAAATTTAATAGATTAGTTATAGAAGGTTATAATCTGGATAGTGCTAAGGATATTAGTAATATCTTATAATATTTTGTGAGATTGTCTATATTTTAGGAGTAATATATTACTAAAGGAAGTTATATAGTGTCTTTAAGATTCTATAACTAGTATAAAAGAGATATTTAGTATAATTACTATAGAGTATTATCTTAAGTGCTCTATATTATAATATATATAAAGTATTTATTAAGTAGTCTATTCTCCTCTAGCTATATTATTATAGTAGATCTCTAGCCTTCTATAGAGCTAGCTTAGTATAGAGTCTTAATCTCTGATAATATTATTATCTATATCTTACTAGGTTATATATTAAATATTAGAGCAAAGTAAGTTATAAGCTAGGATATTAATAAGACTATACTTACTCTTAATAAGGATTAAGTACTGTTTATAGATAAGGATAACCTTTATATCTAGCTACTAATATTATATTATAGTTCTAAGACTGCTTTACTATTAGTAGTAGCTACTAGAACTCTATTAAGGTTTATAATATTAATACTTATTACTTAAGGATATATAATAATAGAAGAATCTTTATATATTTAGCTAAGGTATATTATATATTATATTAACACTAGAGGGGTATAAGTTAGGATATAGAGGATTATAGTGGAGTCTTAAGAATAAAATATATAGAAAGTAAATATTATATCCCTTAAAGTGAATATATCTTTATATTAACAGTATCTAGAAGTTTATTTACTTTATTCTAGTCGATAATTCTTTTTAGATACTGCTTATTTATAACTATTATTAACTCTAAGGATTTATTATATTATTTAGTTATTTTTGTTCTTACTAGATAGTATTATCTTAGATAGAAGTCTTTTCTATATATATATAATTTAGAAACCTTAAAGTCACTTTTACTAAGAGCAAAGGTCCTAAATAAACTAGATAGATAAGAGATATTATATAGCTATAGTTTTGTATTAAATTATAGATATAAGGGCGGTCTAACTAGTGTTTACTCTTTTTATATACTCCTCTATAAAAGTTTTGCTAAGAGGGCCTATATGTTTGTGCACCTAGAGTTAAAAACGCAGACCCTAATGCTAGCCTTAATATTAATTTAGAAGTGGGTGTCTTAACTTAATCTGCACTAAATATACTATATTGCTATCTCCCCTTTAGTTTTAGTTTTTTTTGCTAATATATGCTTTAATTTATTATAGGTATAGACTTTTATATCTAAGAGATCTACTATTATAACCCTTCTCTAGAAGTTAATTGCCACTACTCCTAAAACGAAATAGCCTTAACCACAAACTACTACTACTAGATAAGTTCTATACTTTAAGTATACTAGCAAAGAGGTAATATAAGGGCCCTATTTTAGTAAGGAAATATTTAAACAGCTTGATAAAAGCTGTTAATAACTATAAAATCTATTTACACTAAATTTATTAAGTTTCTAGATAAGTTTTAGGGTTCTTAGGAAGGTTGCTTGCTATCTTCTTATTACAAAGCCTAGAAACCTTAACGAGAAACACCTGGAAATAATAGCCTAGTATATATTAATAGAATTACTCAGAGAGCTCTCTACTACTAGATAGAATTCCACTATAATCTCTATAAGTTAACAGAGATATCCTTATAGATATAGTAAAAATAAAAAGAAACCTACCTAACCTTATAGCTAGAGAACTGGTAAGGCCTTAAAGACGTTTAAGGAATAATACTCTATCTATAAGGAAGAGTAGATAATATAGGTAATAAGAGATATCACTAAGGAAGCCTCTTTACTAGCACTTAAAGCTTTATAAGCTATATCTACCTATCCTAGTTAAGAGACACTATCTCCCTAGGTTAAGTTACCCCCCCTCCCTAACCTTAGTTAGTGAAGAAGAGCATTCCAGAAACACTAGAGATAGCCTGGTTAATCAGGTCCTCTGCCTTACAGAGATATAGTCCTAAAACAGACCGTTTTCTAATAGCTATTCTCCAGGCTCAGCACCCCACTAACTCACTAATAATAATTATCTACCCTAACTATAAACCTGAATATTTCCTAAGGCTTAGTAATTTCCCTACTATTAGCTCTTAATATAAATAACTATAGAGATATAGTAGAGAGTTTTAATAAGTTAGAGTATATTATAAATAGTATAGTATAAAGTGAGAAAGTTAGTATAGTTAGTTATACCTAAGATTAAATATTCTTCTCTAGCTTCCTTAAAACCTAAGAAAAAAGGCTAGAGCTTATTTAGAAAATATCTAAAGAGTATTTAGTATCTCTTTATTATTAAAGTTATTTTTTAAACTACTCTAACTAGCTTATTAAGCCTCTTTATAGAGACTTAATTCTTATTCTTAGCCTTAACCTTATTTTAATTTATAATATAATTCTCTCTCTTTAATAAATCTATTTTTAAACCTATTAAGTTATTAATTACTTAATAGTTATCTAGAGATTACTTAATAATAAATCCTAATCTTAGTTCTCTATAATATCTATAAATCTAGAATTTAGTATTTCTTATTTTAATTATATTAGCTTTTCCTTAGATAGTTAAGTAATTTAAAAAAGTAATAAACTAATAATAAAGCTTTTATTCTCTACTCTAACTATCTTTATAGCTTTATATCTAACTTTTAAGATACTATCTTTTTAATAAAGCCCTTTTTATTATTTAGGTTATAAATTATTTAGTAATTATCTATAGTATTATAGCTAGATATCTTTTAAGAAAAAGTAAATTTTCTTCTTAAGATAGTACTAAAACCTATTATTATTAAGCTTTATTTTTAGTATTTTAAATTTACTCTTTAAATTAATATATCTTTCTTTAGTTACTTTTATTTTATAGACTTTATAGTATTATTAAGAATATAGTTTCTTTATAGATAAATAGATTCTTTATTATAATATAGAAAACTATTTATAGTTATTTATAGATTATCTAATACTTAGCTCTTTAGAGTAATATTCAATAGTATCTAAATCTTAAGATTATTTCTTCTTTAACTATATAAGTTACTAGCTTTAGTATTAAGTAGAAGATATATAAATACTAACTAAGTTTCTGTTATTAAATCTTTATTTCTCTAGATTATAATATTAATATTATTATTAATTTCTTATTAATCTCTCTCTATCTCTTTAATAACTTTATCTTAATTATAATATAATATATTTATTAACTTTTATTATATTAAAGAATATTAATAAATATTAATAGAAGTTCTCCTTCTTTAATAAAGAAAGTATTATACTCTCTATATCTATTAATAAGCTCTAGATATATTTCTCCAATTACTGCCTTTAGGCTTAATATATCTAAAAGCTAGATAATAAGCTTTCTTTATATTATAAAAGTATTAATATATAATTAATACTTACTTAATGCTTCTTTAATTAATCTCTTAAGTTTAGTTACTAATTATATTACTTTTAGCTATTTTAATATATATTAATACTATATATATATAAGAAGCAGTAAGCACTGAATTAATATAGATTCTAGCTATATTTCTAGTTATACCTAACTACTAACTATCTATAGCCTATCTATAGTATAATAGCTATTTCTAACTATCTTAAATCGGTTTTTAAGACTACTCTTTAGAAACATCTATTTTTAATTAATATATCTAGAATAAGGTAAGCTTTTAGTAATTTTCTATTTATTTTATATTTAACTATTCTTTAGAAAAAGCTTAAATCTATCTAATTAGTAGCTAAAAAGGCTCTCTAGTTAAAGGAGAACTTAGTTAATATATTAACTAAAAAGCATAAAGCTAAAGAGGCTAAGTAAGACTAAATATAGAGTAAGTATTAAGTAGCTACTCTAGAGAATATTACTAAAGCTACTAAATATCTAACTAAGGCTACTAAGGCTGAAAATAAGCTTCTTTAAAAGAAATATAAAGAGGTTTTCTATTACTATATTATTATAAAAACCTTAGCTAAAAGCTAACTTAACTTTATTATTATATATTTATTATATATATAAGAGTTTAATAAGTTCTATAATAAGATTATAAATACTTAGTGTTTTCTTAAGACTATCTTAATATCTTTTTAGTATTATAAAATTATTTTCTAACTTTACTTTTAGAATTATAATACTTTAGCTACCTCTTTAGAAAGTAAGGAGAATAAAGAGGAGGTTAAGAAAAAGGAGAATAATAATAAGGAGAAAGATATTAATTATTTAACCATTACATCAATTCATCTCCCGCACCATCACCATATCCTTCAACTCCTGCTCAGCCTACCCTATACGATCTGCAATGCGTTGCGCTACCTTGATTGGGATCTGCACCGTCGCGCCGAGGCGACATACCATCTGCCATCTGTATCTGCAGACCACGCCTGCCTTGGAGAACCATCCGTTAAGCCCTCCGTCCTCACCGCGTGAGCGCGATCGTTAAACCGTGAAGGGGGGCCGACTGTAGGGTTGTCTGGAGCCTGAGGCTGACAGTATGGCAGTCATCAATCGTATCTTTCAAGAGAGCAGCTGAACGCGTTGCTGAAGGCCCTAAGTAACCCTACAAAAAATCGCTTGCTGAAAAGATGTCCGGCAAGGAGATACAAGGCAGACGCGAGCACGAAGAGGCCCGCAGCTAATCAAGTTATCCTATTGTAGACAGACAAGCACTGCCTCCCGGGGCTATGCCCGGCTGTCGGGGACGAGGCTGTCATATCAATAGGGGTGATGGGCTAGTGTCATGCCTTAACCACAATTGACGACCAATAATCATAGTGGAGAGACAGTGGTAACATAATTGTTTATCTAACGCGCGATGCGCGCCTTAGCCTGGTGGTTTGGGGCTAAAGTTTTGCTCTGAGTCAACTGTGTTGATAGTGAGGACGCTTGTAAGCTTGGAAATAGGTACAACGACGTGATTCAACCAGGTCGCCGACTTTTTCGCGCTGGGAGGGAGAATGCCGGTCGGCTACGAGCAGATCAGGTGTCCGCTTCACCATGGACTTTCAGAACATGTTCTTTGTACCATGGCCAATAAACCTCTTCTGCCCACTTCTGCATCACACGAATCGCGGCCATAACCTGGAACACTCCAAGCCCAGTCGTCGTAGACCCAAGGATCTTTTCAGTGAAGAGAGTCTATGTAGAAAAGTCAGCAGAATGCTCGGATGCTAGATACTGGATGCCGGGTGGCCGTGGCGCACTCACTGTTTTGCCGTCGGAATACGTCGATGCACCAAACTTCCACGTCTCGCCGATGACGATGAGGGCGGGGGTGAAGTCCAGAGCCCTCACATTGACTCCGGCACGATTGGCGAGAAATTTCCACTGCGCGGCGAGCCATATTCCCATTTGCAGCTCTGCGCGGGCTTGCCCCTCACCGCGACGCTTAGTCTCGATGTTGACAGCTACCGGCATATTGCGAAGGGCCTCGTACTCGGTATGGTTGAGACAGGCATCACGGTTCTCCATGGCGACTTGGACGAGGGGATCCGGGTCGGCGGTAGGGTTGATCGCAATGGTGTAATCCACCATCTTGCCGCCAAAGCCTCGGGCGAGGTATCCTTTCGAAATGGTGGCGTTCATGCTGGCGGAAGCTTTGGTCAGCATGGTTGGTCTATGAAGCCGACGGCGGACCGGGGAGTTGACGGAAACCGGAGACGGACGGGGGAGAGCGGCAGAGGGGAACGGGGTTGAGGGGCTGAGTGGTCGGAGTGGAGAGACCTACCATGGAACGACGCAGGAAAGCCGCCTTCTTGTTGGCATTCCATGATACAAGGCGGTCTTAAGCACACTTGTGTGCACCAAGTTGTTCCAGCCTGCCTCTGTCTGATAGTTGTCCTGGCAGTCACAGCTGCTAGCTATTATGTCCTGAATGTTGGTGATGATTGTATTGCACCGAAAGTCGTCCTTCTCGGCGATGAAGCCCACTGGGGGCGTGCTCGAATCGTACATGTGGTCCCGAAATCTCGCAAAGTTCTGATCCTCGTTCTTGATTTTTTCGATGGCTGGCTGTAGTAAAAGAAGTCAGCTCATGGTGCATTTCTGGAGTTGGCAGTTTGACACGTACCTTGAGCCATCCTGGGATCACCCCAATACTCAAAGCAATGTCCTCCATCTCGGTAAGCATTGTTTTCAGCGAGAGTGGCATCTCTTCGGAATTGGCGGTCAACGCCTTGGATTGGAAGCCCTCAGGCCCATTTTCTCGTAAGGCAAGTTCCCTGATCGGCGTAGATGTGCCCGTCGTTGACGTCTCGCTCGGCGTGAGGGAAGCGGCAGAGGCCCTGCTGCCGGACTTCCGCGGTGCCTGGGTCGGAGTCGTGTCGTCTATGTCCATGGCCATTCTGTCTTGTGCGCGAGACGATTGTTTGCGTCTCTTTGCTTGTGGCGTCTCGTAATCCATATCTGCTGCGGCGGCGACTGCTGCTTCGCTCGATGGGGGCGAGGCCGACGAGGCCGACGATGGAGGCGAGATTGGTAAGGCGTCGCGGGAGCGTTTTCTCGGGTTTGTCTTGTCTTGTGGGCTCTGGTTGATTGATCTGAGCCAGCGAGCGATGGCTTCAGGGCCCATGACCACGGGGTATAGTGTCTCGATCTTTTGCTGGATAGAGGATGGTCGACAAATGCCCCCTCGTTGTTGGCGTTTCGCGCATTAGGTATGCGGGGGGTGTGGATACGTGCTGGGTGACGAGGCAACGCGCTCGGTTCAAGTATTGTGTAGACGGTAAATTACGTAATGATGGGCGAGTGGAAGATGATCCGAGGTTTGACCGACAGTGGAGCCACTAGTCCCAGACAGTACGTGCTGTGACGACATCTCAGGCTGAACTCGGCGGTGGAGATGAAGCGCGACCTCTCGGGGTCCGATTTCAGCCTCCAATCTCCTAGCAGCTGTTGCAAGAATTATCGTGCATTGTGCCATGCACTCGCGAGCATGCTCATCTGATGTTTCATTTTCAATCTCTGTTATCACTAGGAATTAGGAAAGGGCGTTAGTGCCAAAGGAGATAGTTCCCAGCCGCCCCAACATCAAAATATCTATCTATAAGTTTCAGCTATTAGCACTAGAGCTACGTTGTTCCTCCTCTGATGCTGTAGGACCCACTCCGCCCCCGGACCCACATCGGTATCCGGCCCAGCCTTGGGCCTGGGGATTCTCAATGGCAGCTACTTCCAGCCTGCTATATAGTGGAATAGTATATAAAACAGAATTGGAGTTTTAAGTGCGAAATTTCGCACTTAAAGTCCTATTATAATAGTTTATACTGCTCTGCTCTGACTTACTGAAAAGAAAAAGACAAATAAAGAGAAAATCTCAGTGCCCGGGGTGGATAAGCAGCACTCTGTTTTCCACCTATGCTCTGCTAATATCCTGACCTAAGCCTTATCCCTTTGCGGCAATCAAGTTCCCATTAACAGCAATGCATCTCACAGCCAAAATCTAGCTGTTCTGAGGCAGTAATAAAGAGTTGATTCCAGATAATAACATACATTTAAAATCATGGAATTGCCGTTGTCCATTCTTTGTCCCAGGGTGGCTTCGCCTTAACAGGCATAGGTCTATTGATTCCTAGAAACGTCAGAAGACATGCCTAATCACCATCCGTCGCAACCATAAAGAAACTCCAGAAGATTAACGACTATTTAATGCAGATAGCTTGTTCACTTCTGTATCTTACATATATTTATCTCCATGCCTATCATCCTTACCATACTATCCTCCTATAGCAGTCTCACTATCTTTAAATCTTCGCGTAAACCACGCGTTTAATGCTAGCAAAACCACATCAAGTTCAGGTTATTCACGCACATAAACCCAAAGCACTACAACAACAGCCGGAAAAGGCGTCATCAAGCGTATATATACAGAGGAAGGGATTCGCGGTTCATAGTATAACAGGTTAATAAGGTCCTTCCTCGGCCTCTGGCCACTGCACAGTGATTTTACCTGCTTTGCAACAGACCTTCTAACTCCGCGCCGCGCCTCCTAACAATACACACAGCCTTTAGTTATGTGATTATAATTACTAACTACCTATCCTAACCATAGCTACACTTATATATACCTATCTCACTAGACAGCCTTATAATCTTTAACTTTGCAGTTTAATAATAATATCTATTAACTTATTCTCTTACCTATTACCTATACTACTATTAAACACTATCTCTATTACTGCTTTATCTACTAGTTTATAAGCAAAGTATATACTAAGCTAATAAACCTAGTAGTAGCTATGCTATTATTAGTAATACTCTCTCTATATTAAAGCAGTTAGTATAAGCTATACTTACTAATTCCTAAAAAGCTGCCTCTATCTTAGTATTATAGAGAGTTTATTTAAAAAAGAGCTACTTTATAGAGTGCTTAATAATCTATCTAACCTCTACTACTAAGTCCACTTACTTATTTATAATAAGTTAGTATATCTATAAGTTCTCTATAGAGATATTAATAAGAGCTCTCTTAAGAACTATATTAATAATATACTCTTAGTATTATATAGACTACTAAATAAAATAGAGAGCTTTATTAATTATATTAATACTAAACTTTTATATAATATTTTATATATTATTAATATTAATAAGTATACTTTATATATAGCTAGTATATAAATATACTAAATCTAGTATTAATATTTTAGAGAACTTATTATAGATTATAGAATAAAGAAGAGAGATAGATATAAAGCCCTACTTCTAGTAGAGCTTTTTATACTTCTAGCTATAAGAATCTCTTAGAGATTAAGGAGTTATCTCTTATATATATCTTACTAAAAGGTTTACCTTTTAGGTATTTTTCCTAAGCTATAAAAGCCTTAGTAGCCTACTTAGCTTTAATATAATTAGCTCTATTATATATAGTATAGTATTACTTATACTATTACTATTCTACTAGTCTATTTAGCTAAAGTATATATCTAACTTTATATAAGAGTTTGCTTACTAATAGAAATATATAGAGTTTCTATATTATTATCTTTAACTAGTAGAGAGTAAAAATTAAAGTACCTCTAAAGTGTTTTCTAAATTATATCTATAAACTAGGTAAATTTATTATAGTCTTTTTTATAGGAAGCTATATTATAACTATAAACTTAAGATTCTTTCTTTTTTACTAAAAAAGATATCTAGAGCTAAATAGTTAATAATTTCCTTAATTTAGAGTAGTAGGTTCTAAGATATATAGAGTAAAAGGTATACCCCTCTCTCTTAATATAAATATAAGTATAGAAAAAGGAAGGCTAGACTTAAAGTACATATATATATTATAGAAAAAGTTTAATTAGGAATAAATCAAAATCTATACTAAGTTTAAGTAAGTTCTAAAGTATATAAAGGGAAAGGTATATTTCTCTCTCCTAATATTAATATATAACTAATAAGAAGAGGAGCAGAACTTAAACCTCTTAGACTTACTATATATAGAAAGAATTTAATTAAGAATTAATTAGAATTTATATAAACTCTAATTATATTCTAGCTTTACTTAGTAATACCTTATAATTTATTCCTTTATATTTTATAATTAATAATATCTTACTATTTATTATTTACTATTTTTTAAATAGTTTTCTCTTTTTTACTTCTCTTTTTCTTATATATTTAGTAAATTGTATAATTTATTAATATTTAGTATTTTCTAAAGTTATCTATCTTATTCTTACTTATCTTATATTATATTATATTCTAGTATACTATATTATATCTCAAGAGACCCTAACCTCTATCCTTCTATAGTATTAGCCTATTATATAAGATATTCTAGAAAAGCTTAATTAATACTTAAATTATCTAAGTAATAGTTTTAGTAAAACTATTACGATACTATAGCTCTAACTTTATTTAGAGTTCTAGATAGTAGCTTTTTAATCTTAGAATATAACTAGTATAATGCTAATACTACTAACCTTAATATTACTATTACTATTCTATAAGTAGTTAATATTTAACATTAGCTAGATTTTATATATACTAAAATAACTCATTATTAGCTTTAGGCTACTCTCTTTTCTATCTTCTATAAGAACTATAATAGGTTAAGGCTAATATAAATCTATTTTAGTACTTTATAAAGATATTATATAATCTAGGCTATATAAGCTATAATATATTTCTTAATCTTAGCCTTATTATTACTAAGTTAATATATATATTTTAGAAAATATTAAACATCTTCTATTACTTTTCTAGCTTTATTAACTATATTAATATTATCTATACTTTTTAGATAGAGATACTTACTTAACTAGATCTCTACTCTAACTAGCTATCTATTCTAACTATCTATAAGTTAAGTAAGACTTTTAGTAATATGTATAACTTAACGTAATATTATTAGATATCTATATTATATATATTAGAGAGTATTTAGTGCCTCTCTATTATTAAAGCTGTCTTCTAGATTACTCTAACTAGCTTGCTATATATTCTTATAGAGGCTTAATTCTTGTTTTTAGCCTCTACCTTATTCTAACTTATAATATAATCCCTCCTCTCTAATAGGTTTATTCTTAGACTTATTAAGTTATTAATTACTTAATAGTTATCTAGAGGTTACTTAGTAGTTAACCTTAATCTTAGTCCTCTATAGTATCTATACATCTAAAATTTAGTATTTCTTATTCTAACTATATCTATTTTTTCTTAAATAGTTAAGTAGCTTAGAAAAGTAATAAGCTAGTAATAAGGATTTTATTTTCTATTTTAACTACTTTTATAGCTTTATATCTAACTTCTAAGGAATTATCTTCTTTTAATAAAGCCTTTCTCTCTATTTAGGTTATAGATTACCTAGTAATTATCTATAATACTATAGCTAGATATCTTTTTAAAAATAGTAGCTTCCCTTTTTAAGATAGTACTAAAACCTATTATTATTAAGCTTTATTTATAGTACTTTAGATTTACCCTTTAAAATAATATATTTCCCTTTAGTTACTTTATTTTTATAGTCTTTATAGTACTATTAAGGATATACTCTTTTTATAGATAAATAGACTTTTTATTATAGTATAGAGAATTATTAGTAGTTATCTATAAATTACTTAATATCTAGCTTTTTAAAGTAATATTAAATAATATCTAAATCTTAAGATTATTTATTCTTTAACTATTTAAATTACTAACTTTAGTATTAGTAATAGATATATAAATATTAGCTTTTCTCTATCTTTCTATAACTTTATCTTAATTATAATATAATAAATTTATTAGCTTTTATTATATTAGAGAATATTAATAAGCATTAATAGAAGTTTTCTTTCTCTAATCAAGAAAGTATAGCACTCTTTATACCTATTACTATTCTCTAGGTATACTTCTATAACTATTATCTTTAGGCTTAATCTATCTAAAAGCTAGATAATAATATTATCTTATACTATAAGAGCATTAATATATAATTAATACTTATTTAATACTTTTCTAGTTAATCTCTTAAGTTTAGTTACTAATTATATTACTTTTAGTAGCCTTTAATAAGTATTAGTACTATGTATATATTAAAAATAATAAGCTCTATATTAATATAGATTCTAGCTATATTTATAGTTATATCTAACTACTAACTAGCTATAGCTTATCTATAGTATAATAGCTATCTCTAATTACCTTAAATAGCCTTTTAAGAATATTATTAAAAAGCTTTCTATTACTAACTAATATACTTAAAATAAGATAGATATTTAGTAATTACCTAGTTATTCTATAACTAACTATTCTTTAGGAGAAGCTTAAAGCTACCTAATTAATAGTTAAGAAAGCCCTTTAGTTAAAGAAACACTTAGCTAATATATTAGCTAAAAGGTATAAAGCTAATAAGGCTAAGTAAGATTAAATATAGAGTAAGTATTAAGTAAGTGCCTTAGAGAATACTATTAAAGCTACTAAGTATCTTACTAAGGCTACTAAAGCCTAAAATAAGCTTCTTAAGAAATATTATAAAGAGATTACTTATTACTATATTATTATAGAGACTCTAGCTAAGAGCTAGCTAAATCCTACTATAGTATAATCTTTATATATATAAGAATTTAATAAGTTCTATAATAAAGTTATAAATATCTAATACCTCTTTAATACTACCTTAATATCTCTTTAATATTATAAAATTATTTTCTAACTTTATTTTTAGAATTATAATATCTTAGCTACCCCCTTAGAAAATAAGGGGAATAAGGAGAACATTAAGGAGAGAGATAATAATATTAAGGAGGAAGAAGATATTAATACTAAATAGATTAAAAGATTTAGAAATATTCCTAATAAGCTACTAATTATCTCGAAATAACTATTATTAACTTTTAGGTATTTTCTTATCTTTTCTTACCTTATTAAGAGCTTTTAGCCTATTCTTAAATTAAGATATCTAGCTAATATATCTTATTTCTATATATCTACTACTTACTTAATACTTCTCTCTATATTTATAATTATTAGGTTCTTAAATTAGCTTTATAAGCTTTTTATAGATCTATTAAGATATTTTATTATAGTTTCTATAAATTATCTAATTTACTATAACCCTTCTACTTAATAAAGTACTATTAGTTTTATTTAAAGCCTCTATAGATAACTATATAGTTAACTATAGAGATATTATTATTATTATTATTAATTAATATGTTTTATAGAAGTATAGTAGAGCTAAAAAAGAGTTTTAGCTATATTAAGATAAAGATATTATAAATTTAATATTTATTATCTATTTATAATTTATAGACTCTTTTACTATTAATTACTTAATAAACCTTTAATAGGCCTAGGTATTTATTAAAAAGTTTCTATAAAGGTTACCTTTATTTAATATCTTTTATAGAAAGTAGAATAAGATCTCCTATTATAAAAATAATAGAGATTCTTCTTTTATTATAGAACTTACTATAAGTCTTATTAAACTTATATAGTAGTTTTATTACCTCTAGTCTTTAGATAAGTAAGTCCTAGATTCTATTTTATATAGCTAGAATAGATATAGAAATAGTCTAAGGTTTAATATTATAGAGATCTTAGAAGAGGTAACCTATTAGTAACTCTATAAATAACTTTTAGGTAGCTTTATACTAGGTATTATTATAGGTAAATTAGGCTATTAAGAGCTATTCTATTTAGTTATCTTAATTAATATTATAAAAAATATATAGAAAGTGCTTAATATTCTAATTTTATTATTTAGTTTACTTATTAATTTAGGAGTAAAAATTAGTGCTCAGTTTCCTCTTAATAGCTAGTAGGTAGCAAACCTCTATCTAGAATTTATTAATAAATAGAGATCCTTAGTTTAATATAATAGTTTTTAGAATTCTATAATTAAGAAAGATATATTTTATTAATAGTATTACTAACCTATTAGTAATAAGTAACTTTTAGATATATATATATAAGGTATATTTTATAAATTAATTAATAACTATAAAAATATTATTATAAAGCTTATTTTATTTTATAAGAAATAGAGGTAACTTTATAATAACGTTAATTAATATTTACTTTAAAGGTTAGTTAGATATTAATAAAAATATAAGTTTCCTATATAGTAAGTAGTACCTTAGTTTTATTTATTAATAGATTATATATATCTTAATATATTTCTTAATATTAGGTTTTTTGAAATTCCAAAAGAATAAATTATAGATTCTTTTAAGGATTTTAGTAACTTCTAGATAATCTATAGAGAATTTATTATAAAATACCCTTAGGATTTATTTTTAAAGAGGGTAGTTATTAAGAATAAATAGACTATTATTATAGTATAGTAGATCTAAGTTATATAGTAACTATTAGGTTTCTTACTATTACTATTTCTTATTAATATAAAAGGGGTTTTATTATTATATATTTCAAACTTCCTCTTTAAATAAGGAGGTGAGGTCTTTAAGGAGTAGGATTACTAATTAGATTAATAGTTATCTCTAGATATCTATTCTTTTAATAGTTAGGATTAGTAAGTCCTTAAACTATTATAAAAATCTATAGATAAATAAGTTTTTAGCTTTATCTATCTTAATATTATTTAGGGTATAGTTAGATCTTCTTAAGAAAGTATTAGCTAGGTTTTAGTAACCTAGCTAGTATTTAATTTTAAAATTAAATATTAATAAGTTCTATAAAAGGTATACTTAGTAATTATTAAGTATCTTCTTATTAGCTAGATAGTAATAACTTAGATAGTTAGTAATAAACTAAATATTATACTATAAGTAAAGTAAATAATATTATTACTTTATTACTATATTATAAATAGCTACTAGCTTAGTCTTTAGAGTATTATATTATATTTTAGCTTCTTAAAGTTTATATAATATAAATATAATAAGCCTCTATATATTACCTTCTAGTTAGCTTAATATTACTCCTATTATAGAGTTTAATATATCTATTTTAACTTAAATCTAAAGAGTAAAATTAAAATATTATAAAATAAAAGCTTTTATAAATAGTATTTATAGTTTATAAAAGGTAATTAGTACTTTATAGATTATAATTAGTTAACTCTTTATAGTATTTATAAATTAATTAGTTAAAGAGCTATAGAGTTTTAAATAGTTCTTAATAAGTCTTCTATAGAATCTTATAAATCCTAGGAATTACTAAATCTCTCTAATATTAATAAATATTAACTACTTAGTTATTACTTAGACTTTATCTTATTTTATAGTAATATCTTTTAATAATACTATAAACTCTAGGAGATTAATCTCTTTTTTATAAAACTTATATTTTTCTAGATTAATATAAAGGCTATTTACTTCTAACTAAGTAAGTATCTACTTTATAGTATTTATATAAAAATTTATATTATTAAAAAAAATCAGAATATTATCTAAATATATAATATAAATAATATTAATAAGTTCTAAAAGCACTTTATTAATAAATATCTAAAAGATAGTAGGTATATTAATAAGTCTAAATAGTATAATAGAGTATTTATAATATCTATAATAAGTATAGAAAGCTGTTTTCTATTTACTACTCTCTCTAATCCTTACTTAGTAATAAGTATTTTTAAGGTTAAACTTAGTAAAGTATTCTATTAATAATAGTTAGTTTAAAATCTTATTAATTAGAAAGAGAGGAGCTTAGTTTCTAATAGTTATTTAGTTAAGTCTCTAATAGTTAATATATAGCTATAGCTTTCCCTCTTTCTTAGAAATAAAGAGAATTAGAGCTCTTATTAAACTTATTAATAGATAGATCTAGCCTTTTTAGAGAGCCTTTTTAATATACTTTCTTAATTTCTCTAACTTCTTTTTAGTTAGTAGATAGATAGATCTAAATAGAGGTTTTATTCTTAGTTTTAGGTTAATAAAATAAGCTTTAGTTATTTTAAAGTTTAGTATAGTTTCTATTAAGTTAATATTAAATATCTTTATAGAGTTATAGTACTCTAAAGAGATCTTATTTCTTAGACTCTTAGAAATAGTTTCTAGTTAGTCTTTACTAATTATCTCTAGTTAGATATTAAATAGATTTATTATTAAATAGATTTATTTTTAATATTCTTTAGAGTATTATAATAAGTATTACTTTTGCTTTATTTTATATATACTTTAATTTCTTTACTATAATAATAAGATAAATACTTTTTTTAGTTAGAGAAAAGATCTAGTTTAAGTCTCTCTACTTAAGGTTAGGTTTCTTAATAAAGTACTAGAGTAATTCTAAAATTATATTATAGCTATCTTCTTTACTAATTTGAAAATTATATAATACTATTTATTATATATCTACTATATTACTTATATATATTATAATTAGAACCTTTTAAATTTTATATCTTTTTAAGAGGTAGTAGCTTAATAAGTTTTAGTTAGGTTACTAATATTAACTTCTAATTAATAATATTCTTATTAATTCTATTATTAATAAATATAGTTTCTATTTTCTAGCTATCTATAACCTAAACTTATATAATTATACTAATATAAAGTAGCTATACTATATCTTATTAAATTATATAGATAGTTACCTAGTTATTATTTAGTAATTATTTACTTAAGTAAAGTTTACTTTTATATTAGAAATAGCTATATCTTTTATAATAGAGATATCTTAGTAAAATATACTCTTTCTTATTATAGCTATAATAAATAGTTTCTTTTCTAGAATCTTAGAAAGTATTTTTAAGTTATTCTAGATAGCCTCTAGTTAGGTTTTAGTTAGATTTACTTTAGTTTCCTTAGATAGTATTATTAAATTTTAAACTCCTAAAGTTATAATTCTAATTTATATTTTAAGCTTTTTATTATTATATTCTAGAGTTAGGCATTTAGTTTCTTATTAATATTTTATTAAGTTTATAGTTATAACGCAGCCCCCTGCAAAAAAGACTACGATAAATTCACCTAGTTTATAGGTATAATTTGGGAAACACTATAGAGGCACTTTAACCTATACCCTCTACTAGTTAAGGATAATAATACAGGAATCTAATATATTTCTACTAGTAAGCAAACCCTTATATAAAGTTAGATATATGTTCTAGCTAAATAGACTAGTGGAACAGTAATAGTATAGGTAATACTATACTATATATAATAGGGCTAATTATATTAGGGCTAAGTAGGCCACTAAGGCTCTTATAGCCTAGAAATGCCTTCTAGTAAGGTGAAAAACGCCTAAAAGGTAAACCTTCTAGTAAGGTAAATGCTACTATATAAGATATCTAATAACTTTTTGCTTAAAGGTTAACCTTCTAGTAAGGTGCTATATATATAAGAGATAACTTCTTAACCTCCTAAGAGGTTCTCACAGCTAGAAGTATAAAAAGCTCTGTGAGCAGGGCTTTATACCTATCTCTCTTCCTTATCCTTATTAACTTATAATAAATCCTCTAAGATAGCAGCACTATACCTAGCATATTAATATACCAGGTATATATAAGGTATACCTATTATTACCAGCAATATAAACTAGATTACTATAGAGTTTAGTATTAATATAATTAATAAAAACTCCTCTTTCTTTAACTAACCTAGCTTATATAAAGAGCATATTATTAGTATAGCTCTTAGGAGAGCTTACCTTAATACCCCTATAGGGGATGCTAATATGCATAGTTATATTATGTAAAAACAAGCAAACATAGCTTTAGAAGTTGAATAGGTTATTGCGCACTCTATCTATTAGCCCTATTAATATTTTATAAAATTAAAGATTAATTATAAACTTAGTATTTCTTATTTTAGTATTAAAGTTAAGTTAAGATAATAGTAATCTATTTACTATAATATAATATTAACGTTTTAGGTCTAGCTATATTATTATATTAACTATCTAGATCTCCTCTAGTTATTAATATAAGCTCTCTACCTTAATATCTTTATAATAGTTAATAAAGCTTTAATAAACCTATTCTAAGTATTAATAAGCTTATTTAAGTTAGGTTTAAGTACTAAATATTCTAGATCCTTTATTAATAATACTATAGACTAACTAATCTTTTATAGTTATCTAAGTAATATTCTTTACTTTATTTTTATATTTTATTAAGAGGTATAAAGTTTATTATATAGTTATTAAGCTTTTTTGATACTTAGTAATATATAATATCTATTTTAGATTAATAATAACTTTATTTATAAAGAAGATATATTAATGTTAAATATAAACTAATTATAATTAGTCTAGATATCATCTTTATATTTAAGAATAGAAAAATACTTTCTCTAAGGTTTAGATTAGTATTTCTTTAATTTAGAGCTATTAATAACTACTTAGTAAGTAGTAATAAGGTTTATTAAAACTAAAAGCTAGCTAGCTCTTAAGATCTCTAGATATTCTTATTTATATTTTAATTTGGCGTTTTTTTTCTTTTCTTTAATAAGTTCATTTAATTTAGCCTCTATTAACTAGTTAACTAGTAGTTTATTAATACTCTACTTATTATTCTATTTAGTAAGTATTTTATTTTATAATATCTTATTTTATATTTAACTATTTAAGAGGTTTTACTTTATAAAAAAGTTTCTAAGTAATAAGTTTAGCTTTTTAGTAAGTTTATAGATAAATATTATATTATTATATATAGTACTACTTTAAATAATTTATATCTCTATTAATATAAATAGAGAAAAGAATATATTATAAATATATAATATAGAGTAAGAAAGTTAATATAGTTAAATATAACTAAGATTAAATATTCTTTTCTAGCTTTTCTAAAACCTAAGAAGAGAGCTAGAGCTTATTTAGAGAGTATCTAGAAAGTATCTAATACCTCTCTATTATTAAAGCTATCTTCTAGATTACTCTAACTAGCTTACTATATATCCTTATAGAGATTTAATCCTTATTTCTAGTCTCTATCTTATCCTAACTTATAATACTACCTTTCTAAGAAGTAGAAAAAAGCACTTACCCCTATTAATAAAAAAGAGATTAAAATAGTTATAGAGAGTACTTAGACTATATAAAAAGCTATTAGTAATAGCTTATACCTATTAAATATCTCCTATCTTTTCTATATCTCTGCTATAACCTTAGCTTTATTCTCTACTATATAAACTCTAAAATATCCTAGCTTTAACACTAGCTTAGTAATATAGAAGTTATTATTGGTTTCACGCTGGATTAAGGGTTACACGGAACTCGGGGCTCCCTTTGCATATATATGTTAAAAGCCTATAAGTTAATATATATCTATTTAGAAGTTCCACTTAACTATATAAGCAGTGGTGTTAAACTATATATATACGCTCTGTAATAGGTTATATAACCTTATATATATCTATTAAGTATAGTGTATATCCTGCCACTTTGCGGGTTACAGTATTAGCATAACACTAGCAGTCTTTTCTCTTAAAACTAGATATGCTATAACCTGCTAAAATATACTTCTATATTGCTAATACCTATTATAAACCCAAAGTAGGTTTAAAAACGTAAAAATAGCATAGAATTATATACTAATCTTATCCTATATTTAATACAGTTAAATTCTTATCTTCTAAGATACTAGAGCCGCTTTAGTATACCTAGCACTATTTATCTAACTTCTTAGCCTTCTCCTCTTAAGTTACCTATTCCTCTATATAAACTATTACTTTATTATTATTAATAAAGCATTTAAGAGTCTAATTAGAAGTATTCTTTATAAAAGTATCTATAGGGTTATTATTACTATTAATCTATCTTATCTTATAGATCTTCCTCCTCTTATAGAACTATTAAAGTACTATAATATTAATTATTAGTTACTTCTCCTTTATAATACTAAGCTTAATAAGGTATTTATATAGTAAGTATAAATTAGTATAGATAATTATTAGAATATAAGGTCTTTTAAGGCAGTTAGTAATCTTCTAAAGTATTATTATAATAGTATAGGTAAGGTTTATACTAGCAATTATACTATAGACTTTAAAAGCTAGAACACTTTAGGTAACCCTCTTATACTTTATTAAGCTAAAGTAAATAGTGTTGCTGCAGATTATAAATATATTATTATTTATTATCTTATTAGTAAGGATAATAATAAATCTAATCTGTAATAGGAGATCTGAATTATTAGTAAAAGAGCTATTAATAAAAATAAATAGTTTAGCTATTACTAAGTTAATAGATATAAATATAAGACTGCAGTTAAGGTTCTCCTTTTACTATTTAAGGTGTTAATCAAGTGCTTTTTTATCTTTAGCAGTTAGCTTCTAATACTATATAGCTATAGATGGATCAAAGTATACTTCTAGTTAGCAAATTAATATAATATATATACCTCTTACCCTTTACTAAATATATTACTATTTTTATTTAGTTAGAGTAGCCTTTAAGTTAAAACGCTTAATCTTATTTCCTTATCCCTTTTAGCATAGAGTAAGACTGCTAATTATATTTAGTATAATAATACTACTATTAAATATTAGCAGGTTATTTAGGTTAAGTTATTATTTATCCTTTATAGTAAAGCTAGCTTTTATAAGTTTATTATCCTCTTATTTAGAAAAGCTTAGTATTAAAAGTCTAATTATATTATTAGTTTATATACTAATAATACTAAAGCTATTAGTAGCAGTTAAGGAGATTAGTAAGTATAGGTTAAATAAGGATTAATCTATTTTAAGCTTTTCTCTATAATACTTACTATAGGTTACCTACTAATAGGTTCTAGCTTCTATAATACTATATAGGGGTTTAATAATCCTTATAATCTAATCCTTTAAGTATTTGCTTTAAATTTTACTTAGAAGGTCTGTTAATATTATCCTATTAAGCTCTATTTAGAATTAGATATATGCTTATATAATATCTCTAAGCTATAGAATAAATCCCTCTACTATAAGAAATAGTACTAAAGTAAGAAGTAGTTATTAGCTTACCCTTTAAATTATTAGTGATTATATAAGAATTAAAGTCTTATTATTATTACTATAACCCTAAATAATAAGTTATAACTTTTTATAAGGTTAGTTAGTCCCTTTTCCTTTAACTTTATAAACTATATAGGATTTAAAAATTTGAGTTTTACTATAAATAGCAGTATTATAGGGGATAATCTCAAAAATACTGCATTTCTAAAGTGCAGTTATCTCAGCTATTATAGAAGTAGAGAAAGGTTTTCCTATTATTATAATAACACCCTCCTTATATAGGCAGATAGTAAGGTTATAATCTAAACGCTCTTTTACTATTAGAAAAGTTATAGTATTACTAATCTTTTAGCTAAGGGCTTTTACTATATTAATAATAAAAAAGTATTAACTATAGTATCCTCTTATCTATTCTAGTCTATAAAGCAGTTACTTCTTTATATTTAACCTATAATAGGTGTTATAATAGCTCCTAGATAGTTCTTTAGTAGTTTGCCTCTTTTATATAGAGACAGTAATATTAGTATTAGTACTAGTATAGTATTATTCTTATCTAGTTTTTCTATTCTCCTAGTATTTTAGTTTAGAAAGTCTATTAGTATATTATTATTATTTTTACTAGTATTACTAGTATTACTAGTATTATACTATAAGCAGATAACAGTTAATTAGAAGGTCTAAGATCTATATAGGAGGTTAAGTATATAGGTCTTACTATTAATAGTAAGAAGTTTATATAGTTCTTACTAGCCCTTCTTTTTATAGTAGATATATATAAGTGAGAGTAGTAGTAGCTATAAAGTTCTATATATATCTAGTTTATTATAAGTAGTAAAGGCTTCTAAAACTTAGTATAAAGCCTAGACTTTTTAGAGGTTTTCTATTACCCTTTATATAGTAGCTACCTATTTCTAGATTTCCAGAAATAAAGGGGATTTATTAGTAAGCTATAGGTATACTTTAAAGATAAGTAATATTAAAACTAGGCCTTTTAGCTTTATAGTATTATTAATAGCCTTTAAAGCTATTTAGAGAACTATCTTATAATCTATATTAGAAAGGTTTTAGTAAATTATATTATAGACTCTTTAAAGGATTATATAATACCTCTTAACCTTACTAATAGAGTTATAAGCCTTAATAGAGACTTTAATAGCAGTTATTAATATTAAATAGAGTATACTATACTACTTAGATAAGCTAAAATTAGTACTAGTATTAGTAATTACTATATCTAGAGGTCTAAAATAGATATAGATCTAGCACTATTTAAGTATATTAAGTGCTATACTTACTAATAGATCTTATAGAAATTTTCCTATATTAAAGGCAGTAGTAGTATTAACTATATAAAGTACTAGTCTTAAGTTAAGGTAAATAATATTAATAACTATAATATAGTTAAAGTTATAGTTATCCTTAAGAGTGAATTTAAAGCAATTTAGAGCTCTTATATTAAGTTAGTAATATTTATAAAACTTTATAAGATATTTAAATATTTATATTTTAACTTAGTAGCCTAACTGCTATAAAACCCTATAAAGTTAGTAGACTAATAGATATCTAAAATATTAATAGAGTTAGTATAACTTAGTCTCTATAAGGTTATTCTATACTAATATCTTCTTTATATTTAATAATAGCTATAGATAGCTCTATTTACAGATAATAGAGATAATCAGGTCTCCTTATTATAAATAGTTCCTTAAATTATTAAATTAAATATCTAGTTTATCTATATCTATAAGGTATAGGAGAAAAGGGGTATTTGCTAATATAATATAGAATATTATTTCTCTAAAAGGTATAGAGATAATTATTATTCCTATTAATTTAATTACTCCTCCTAGACTAAATTTAACGCTTACCCCTCCTATAATAGCAGGGTTAATTATAATATTAGGTAACTTAGTCCTTTTAAGTATAATCTATTAGTTATAACTAGCTATTAAAAATTCTATAGCTTCTATATCTAAGATAATATTCTAGAAAGTCTCTAAAAAATATCTTCTATTAAATATAAAGATATTAATAGAGGTATTATTAGTTATTTATTTAAAAGGGTTATAGTAGGTAATCCTATAATAAGCTGCTTAGTTAAGTAAGTAGTTAGTAATAGTATTCTTATCTACTAAATAAGTTAATTAGGTATTTAGGTCTGTAAATTAGATAAAGAATAAAGTCTGCTATTTATTATTAGATTATTAGTTCTCTTAACTATCTTACCCTTCTCTAAGTAACTAGAGGTATATTTTAATTTCTTTATCCTCTTTATTATTTATTATTAAATTATTATAACTCTTATCTTTATTTTCTTTATATTAAGTAAGGAATTACTAGTAAGCTATTTTAGAAGTATCTTAAATTTATAAATTGCTTTAGAAGTAGGAGTATGCTTTATCCCTCTCTTTTTATATATAGTTTATTAAATAGCAGCCTATCTTTATATAGATATAGTATCTCTGCTTCTTAGAATCTTGCTATTACTTTAAATTATCTTATTTAAAGTTTTAGCATAGACTAGAGTAGCTAAATTAATTATTCCAGTCTTAGCTGTTATACTTATAATCTATCTAGTATTATTTAGTATAGTATTATAGTTATAGAGGTAATTAACTATTTTGAAATATAACTATATTACTAATTATAACTTTAAGCTAGTTATAGAGGCTCTTAAACTTTATTATAGAGTTTATAGTAGCTTATTTATATTCCTTAACCTCTTAGTAACCTTAAAGGAGTTAGTTCTATAAGATCTTATTACTTTTATAAATAGCACCTAATATAGGTTATATTTTTATAAGAGAGTTAATTAGCAAATCTAAGGCTTTAAGCTTTATTATAGATAGATTATTATTTATAATTAATATAAGTATAGTAGTATTCTATTTAGTAAGGTATACTTATTTAAATTCCTCTATTTTAAAATATTTACTAAGCTTAGTAATAATCTGGTCTAGGTTAAGATAAGGCTAAATTTAGTAAATTATCTCATAGTAATAATATAATATCCTTCTCTTAAGTATAATTAGAAAAGCAAATAGTGTTTATTTCTTTATAAGGCCTGCTCTCTTATATATATTCTAGAAGATATAGAGTTTTAGCTTTAGTATATCTATACCTTTACTATTATACTTTATCTTATTAGTATATAGCTTAGTTAGGTTTATAAGTTAGTATATAAGTAAGTATATATTATTTTTAAGTTTAATTTAAGTGTTTATAATATTTAGAGCAGGGTTAGTATTTAAAGTTAAACTATAGTTAACTAGTTATAAAGCTTTATTATTTATAGGTATATTTCTTCTATTATTAGTTTATAAAGATATAGACTTTACTCTTCTCTTACTATTACTACTTATAATCTCTCTAGCAAAGTCTTTATTTTCCTATAGCTTTATAAATATAGTATTCTTACTTACTTACTCTTCTACTTTCTCACCTATCTAGAAATAGAAGTTATCCTCTATAATAATTATAAAGAGTTAATCTATAACTTATAGAGAATTATAGATAGTATATACTCTATCTATTATAAGATAGTCATAGAGTTATTAAATAATACTTATAGTAGCTTAGTTCTAGAATATAAGTAGTATATTAATAAAGTTATATATAAATTCTCTCTATAAGGCTATACCTATAAAGCTATTAGCCTTATAGATTTTAAGGTAAAAGAGGATTTTAGTATTTACCTCTTTTTCTATAGTCTTATCACTAAATTTAAATATTTAACTCTAGTTATAGTTATTTATAAATACTTTTATATTTAGAGGGATTAGGGGTTCTATAATAAGTTAATAGTATAAAGTTACTATAACTAATAGGTCTAACTATAGTGTTAATTAGCTAGATATAAAAGGATTTGCTATAGTAGTTAATAGTATTATATAAAAGAAGATAAATAAATACTTTAGTAAGGTTTTAGCTAGCAGAGTCTCTTATTAAAGCTTCTGCTATAGTATAAGTCTCCCTTATTTATACTAGAATAGCTAGTTCTCTAGTTACTAGTTCTAGTATAGTTAAAGTAAAGCTTTATATTCTTAGTCTTAGTAATACCCTTATTAGATCTGCAAAGCAGTATTACTATTATTTAGTATTATCTTCTTCTATTATTTCTTTTAGAATACTAGGTTTATTATTAGTAGTAAGAATATTATAAGTTATATAGTAGTAGCTGCAGTTACTTACTATAGTGTTATTATACTTATTATAGATAATAATACTTAAGCTATACTTTTATCTGCACACTAAACAGGAAAGATACTTTACTATTTTAAAGTGTAAAGGAATAGATATCTTTATTTTATATCTCTTAGTTAGGATAATTCTAGGTTTAAGCAGGTATTAGTAGTGCTAATAATAATACTATAAGTTATTATAGTGTTTTAGTATCTTTTACTATATCTACTAGTAGGTTATTTACTATATACTAAATAATATATTATTTTAGTATAAAGTTACTAGTAGTATTAGATTTGCTCCTTATTTAGGTGCAAGTTATAGTTCTAGGTTAAAAGCAATTCCTCCTTAATATTTATAAGGTTAATAGTAGCACTTATCTTATAGCAAATAAATTAAGCGTTCTGAGCAGAGGTCTTATAATATTCTAGTATATATTAAACATAGATATTATAGATTTCTAGTGTTTTTAAAGAATAGCAGTATAGATTTATAAAGGATAGATCTTAAGCTTAAATATAATAATCTTAGTTAGGATAGATAATTTTATAGTAGTATCTTTATTATATTAGCTTATTATAATATTTACAGATCTGTTATTTATCTATTATTCCTTGCTCTTATTATTTAAGTAGTATTTATAGGTAATAAGTTATATTAGTAAAGTGATTATTTTATATAATAGATATAGGGGTATATTAAGGTCTTTATAATAGGTATGCTATAAGCAAACCTATCCTTTATACCTAATAACCTAGATAGCATAAAGATAAGTCTCTTATATACTAGATTATAAACCTAGTATAGGAGTTATCACTTTGCCTCTTTAAGTGATATCCTTACTAATTTATAGGAGTTAAGTGGTGTAACTTATAAGGTTAACCACTAATTAGTATTAGTTTTATACTAGATTAAGGGTTATATAGAACTTAGAGCTCTCTTTATATATATATATTAAAAGTCTGTAAGTTAATATATATCTGTTTAGAAGTTCTACTTAACTATGTGGGCAGTGGTGTTAAACTATATATATACGCTCTGCGATAGGTTATATAACCTCGTATATATCTATTAAGTGCAGCGTGTATCCTGCCGCTTTGCGGGTTACGGTGTTAGCGCAACAGTTATCTTTAGCTAGAATAATTTATCTATTTCTAGTAATAATATAGCTAGCTTTAAGAACTATAATAAGAAAGAGGATAATATAGTAAAATATATTCTATTATACTAGTAGCTTTTAGTAATAGAAAAATACTAATCTACTAATATTAATAACCTAGAGTTCTATAGTACTATATAAATATATTTAGTACCTAATAAGATTATATTAACTATTATTAAGAAAGTAGAGAGGGCTAGAGTGCTTAAAAAGTAGAATTAGTCAGAGGCTGAGGAGGATTAAGCTTAGGAGAACTAGGAGATATTATATATATATATATTAGTATTATTAATTTAATATTTATTAAAATAGAATATAAAGACTAAAGAAAGGGAGAGGCCTGCTATAGTAATACTACTAGTATAAATAAGAATTACTTATTCTACTATTTTACATTATTACTATCTTAATATAATATATAGAAACTTCTATAGGCTTAATATTCTATTATAATACTAGGCTTTTTACTTATAATATTTCTATATCTACTTACTATAATTATAGTAGTTCCTACTCCTAGTATTTAACTTCTATTAGGTTCTCTCTTATATTATATTATTCTATTATAGAACCTTACTAAATAATATAGATACTTTATTTATCTATAGAAGCTATTCTATATACTATAAGCATTTATACTTCTAAGATTATATAACTATAACCTTAATATTACTACTTCTAGATTATTACTAAAGAGAGTGCTCTCAGAAAACCTATATATAACTAAACTATTTATAATATCTTAAAACTACTAGCAAAATCCTATATAGATATATATAGATTATATAGAAGATCTTACTAAGTATATAAAATATCTATCTAATAAGCTATACTTAATATAAATTCTACTTAACTAATAAAACTTAGTTTCTAGTTATAACTAAACTCTATAATAGTTATAATAGATATAACCTTTTCTAAAAATAAAGCCCTTAATAACTAATTTAGATATAATTATAACTAAGATAGTATACTATATAATAATAATTAGCTTTTATATAGAGCTTTTTTGCTTTAGATTAATAATTACTAGAAATAATAAAAATATTACTAATACTAAAGCCTCTATTTTTATATTAATATCTAATAGTATAGCTAGAATAAACTAAAAGGCCTTAAGTTAAGATAAAAAGCTTAATATAGCTATAGCTAGTATTATTATAGTAATAAACTTAGTAAGGTTAGTCTATAACCTAAGTAGCAAGATAATAGACAAGGAGAATAAGCAGAACAGGAGATTAGTTAGAATAAATATAAATAGCTTTTAAGATAAAAGTCTTAGTCTGTATTAGATAGCAGAATAAGAATAGGTAATATTAATAATAATATAGAGCAGTATATATCTACAAAATATAACTTTAACTAGCTACTTCCTAGCTTAGATCTTAGACTATTTATAGATCTTATATCTTTAATAAAATAAAAACCTTAAAGGATAGATCTAGCTTTCTCTCCAGGTGTTTATACTCCTCTAATATCCAGCTTAGTAGTTCTAAAATATAATTATCTTATACCTTAGTTAAATAATCTATATAAACTTAGATCTTCTTAAGTAATAGAATACCTTCTAAGAGATCTCTTATATTTAATAGAAAGACTTTAGATAATATACTAATTTGCTCCTATTAATAAGATCTACTATAAAAAAGCCTATTTCTCTTTAATCTATAAAGTTATATATCTAAGATAAAATAATTTAGATAGGGTTATAGTTATATAAGATAATTAACTAGTTTCTAACCTAGAATTATTACTAGTAAAAAGGTATTAAATAAAACTTATCTTACTATTACAAGCCTTATAATATCCTTAACTAGTATTCTAGCTACTCTTCTTTAATAACCATCAATAGTTAAGCTAAGTCCTATAGCTTTATAAATAACTAAATAAATATAAAGTAATAGATTAGAGTATACTAAACTAGCTAATAGTATATAATATTTAGCTTCTTATTTCTATTAGTAAAGTTTTTAAACTTACTATTATAATTAAAGCTAATATAATATATATAGATTATACCTATATATAGTAGTAATAAAAATATAGTAAGCTTATATTATATCTATTAAAATCTTTTTTATAAGTAGATAGGGGTAATAATATAAGCAGTACTAAAGATAGCTACTTTATTTATAACTAAATTAGTAAGGTTAATAAGGTATAGTTTACTTAATAATAATAGTAAAATATTTCTATAGTATTTCTCTCTATACTTCTTAGGAAGCTATAAGATATACTCTAGAAGCTTATACTCCACTATAGTAGAAATTTCTTAGTAATAAGCTATTAGCTCTAAAAGTTTATATTTAAGTATTATATTAAATAATTTGCTAAGAAGCTTATTATAAGTATTATAAAGTTAAATAACTAGGAGATAACCTTTAGGCTTCTAAGTAGTTAGCCTTTTTATATAATAATAACTATATCCTAATAGCCTAGCTAATTACTACTTAGAAATACTAAAGCTTTATAGCTTAAATAAGGTTTAATGAATAAAGTTAATATTAAGTTTAGAAACCTTTTAGGGGGAAATATAGTTATATATTAGTACTATATCTAACCTTAAGAGCAGGCTTAAGGAAAGGGTAGTGTGGGTGGGTATAATTACTCTACTATAAGAAGAGGGGCCTAAGGCTAAAACCCCTATACTTAGTCTAAGAGATAAGAACTAATAAGTTATAGTAGAAGGAATATCTTTATATATTATATCTAGATCTCTAACTTTAGATATATATTAACTATATTAATTTTCTAGTCTCTCTTTCTAAAATATCCTAGGAAGATTAACTATATCTTTTCCTTTATTAAAGTAGATTAGTCTATTTTAGTTATATAATAAGGAATACTATTATTAATAAGTTACTAATATTATATTTACTATTTAAATTAAAGAGAGTAAAATCTAACTATACTTTATTAACCTAAACTTTAAAAATATTAGCCTTAACTTAAAAGTATTAAATACTAATCTTTATTATTAAAGAGTACTATCTTAGTATTATTTAGTATAATTAGATTAACTCTATATATCTAAAACTAAGATATTATTACTAAAATAACTAGTAAATAGTAATATATATTATATTACTAATTATAATAGTCTAAGGGTTAAGATTATTAACTTTACTTAAATACTAAGTATTATTACTAAAATATACTTTTTAAAGCTAACACTTTAAGATTAATACTTATCTTTATTACTATTATAATCTAAGTTATATAGGTATAGCTAATCCTAGCTCTACTAATTAGGCACTATTAATCTAGGTTCTAGTATACTTAAGTAAGGTGCTGTAGAATAGGATCTAGAATAGATCTATATTAGTAGAATAATATTTACTTATTACTAAATAATAACTTAGTATCTATACTATAGAATATACTTTAGGTATACTAATTTACTACTTTATAGTTAGAAGGTTAAGGTTAAATTTAGATATATATTAATAAATATTTTAATATACTATAATAGTTATAAGCCTAGCTCTTTTGCTTTAATATATATATATCTCTAAGCTTTATTTATATATTTAGAATACTTTATTAAGTTATTCTTTTCTATAAAACTCTATATACTTATTAAGATATCTTTTTTAGTAGAATCTAACTCTATAATTATCCTCTATAGTATTTGTAAGATATTATTTAAATATCTCAAAAGCCCTTTATAAATAAGACCTATAAAATATATAATAAATAATAATACTTAATAATATACTATATAATATAACACAGTATATTACAGTATTAATAATACTG
>JAVHLV010000520.1:0-33132 GCA_036785495.1 Colletotrichum neosansevieriae
TACTTTAATACTAAAGTAATAAAAGATCCCTCTTTATACTTAACTAATACTATATTAAATAGTATAGATAATAAAGATAAAAATAAAATAACTATTTAAAATAATAAGTTATTAGAAGATATAAATATCTAAGAAGATAAATTATCTAAGCAGAGTTTCTTAGAAATAGCAGAATAAAAAGCTCTATTATAGTATAAAAGATTAGGCTATATTAGTATATAAGCTTTTAAATAGCTATATAAGGATAAGATAATAATAGATAATATATTAAAAGTAAATAATATTACTTATAAAGCCTATATTTTAGGCAAGTTTACTAATAAAGTAAATAAAATATCTAATAATAGGTTAAAAGATTACTCTTATTTATATAAGGTGGCTATAGATATCTATAGACCTATAATATCTATAACCTATAATAATTATAGATATTTTATTATATTTATAGATAAAAACTCTAGATTTACTTTTAGTAAATTATTAAAAACTAAGAGTGAATTAGAAGTTTATCTATCTTTTATTAAATATAAAAATTAATATAAAACTATTATATTTAGGATAAAAGAATTTAGTATTAATAGAGGTACTGAATTTAATAATAAAACTATTAATAAAGAATATATTAATAGTAGAATAAAGCATAATACTATATCTACTTATATATATAAACCTAATAGGTTTATAGAATATATTATATATACTATAGTAAATAAAATAAGATTGATACTTAAATTAGTAAATCTACTAAACTATCTATAGGGAGAAGCCTTTTTAGCTACTATATATATATATAACAGAACTCTCTATAAAAGCCTAAACTATAAAACTTCTAATAAAGTTAAAAATAATAGTAAATCTATTATAACTTATATTAAAACCTAGAGTAATATATACTATCATAAGAATAAAGATCTATATCTTAAGAAACTAAATAATAGAGCTATAAAAGCTATACTAGTTAATTATAGATCTAATAGCTATAAGATATATAATATATCTAAAAAGAAAGCTTTATAGGTTAGAGATATAATAATATATAAAAATATATTTTTATCTTCTCAAAATAATAAGGATAATAATCCTATATATAATAATCTATATAAACTAAGCAGTTTTAATAACTAGAATAAAAATCTAAGTCTAAATCTAGAAGATAAAAATAATAATAAATATAATACTAGTAAAACTAGTAATAATACTATTAAAAATAATAATAGTATAATAAAGTCTAAATTTACTATATAAATCCCCTATAAATCACCTGAGGATTTAAAAGAATATTTATAGGTAGAAGAAGAAAGTGTACTATTTATAATAAATAACTACCTATAAATAAAAGAGATTTTATCTACTTATAATAATAATAAGGAAAAATCCTTCTATATATTAAGTATCAATACTTTATTAAAACCTTTAACCTATAAATAAGCTATAAGTTTAAATAATAAATCTAAATAGATTTAAGCTATAGAAAAAGAGATATCTAATTTATATAAATAAAATACTTAAACTATAATTAATAAAAATACTATAAAAAACCATAACGCCTATATATTAGGTAGGAGATTGGTTTATAGAATAAAATATAATCTAGAAAATATACCTATAAGGTATAAAGCCTGCTAGGTAGTATAAAGCTATAATTAATATATAGGTATAGATTACCTTAAAACCTTTAGTACTACCTATAAGCTTAAAGGCTATAGATTTTTATTAAATCTAGCTATAAATTTAGACTAGGTTATTAAATAATTTAATATTATTTTAGCATTTATTTATACTAATATAGATAAAGATATCTATATTAGAATAACTACTGGATTTATTTATAATAATAAAACTAATAAACTATAAGCCTCTTATAACTATAATAATAAATAAACTAATTTAGTTTATAAGTTAAAAAAGGCTCTATATAGTTTAAAATAAAGCCCTTAATTATAGTATAAATACTTAAAAGAAGTACTATTAAAAACAGGCTTTATAGTTTTACCTTATAATAAAGCTATATTTATCTTAAATACTAAAAGTTATAAAGCTATAATAGCTTATTATATAGATAATATATTAGCTATTACTATAAATTAATAAACTATAGATTATATCTATAATACTACTTCTAAGTATATAAAGATTAAAAAGCTAGAGGTTCCTACTATATTTCTTAGTAATAAGATTATAATAAATAGGAAAATTAAAGCCTTATATATATATTAAATATAATATACTTATAAAATATTATATAAATATAAGAAAACAAAATTATATCCTATACTTATACCTTATATAAATACTAAATATTTAGTATTAAATATGGAATAAGCTATAAAAGAGAATATTAATTCCTATTAATAAGAAATAGGATCCTTAGTATATTTAGCCTTAAAAACTAGGCCTAATATAACTTATCTAGTTAATAATTATGCTAGATATATATCTAATCCTTTAAAGGATTATATAATAGTACTAGACTATATTTAGGCATATTTAAATATATTTCCAGATATTAGTTTATATTATAACTATAATATTATTATTAATTATAATATTATTGGATTTTCAGACTCTAATTAGGCTGGAGATATAGAAGATAGAAAATCTACTTCTAGCTATATCTTCTATTTTAGCTTATATAATATTATAAGCTAGAATACTATAAAACAAAGAATAGTTACTTTAAGTAGCTATAAAGCTAAATATATAGCTTTATTAGAAGTAGTTAAAGAAGCTATTTATCTATATAATAGCTATAACTTTATACTTAAAGAAGCTTCTATAGATTTTAATCTTAAAAAGCCTAAGATTCTTATAGATAATTAAGCAGCTCAAAAACTAGGAATATCATAAAAAGGCCAAGCATATTAATATTAAATATTATTTTAGTAGAAACGCTATATAGTATAATTTAGTAGAATTATTCTATGTTAAATCTAAAGATAACATAGCAGATATTCTAACTAAGCCTGTTAGCAAGAATATTCTAGAACTAGTTAAAACTAGGCTAAATATTATATCTAAGGGTCTTTTACCCACTAATAGTAAAACTAATATATATAAATTAGTAGCAAAATTAAACTATTAGTTATATATAGTTTTCCCTTATTAAAGACTTTTATTTTATTTTATTTTTTTATTTTTTACTAAGGTTTTTACTTTTTCCTTAGAAATATATTTCCTAATATAAGGTATTATATATATATATATATATATATACCTTAAGAGGGTATATAAGAAATATATTATTTCTTATTACTATAAAAGGAACTTATATATTATTATTATATATCTTTAGAGTGCTATAACTCTATGAATATAAGGGGTATGAGAAAATAAATAATATATTTGAAATCCCTGTATAAAATGCCGTTTCTTGGTATATATAGTATATTACTAATATTATATAATCAGAGTATTTGGAATAATAAAGTATTTAAAATAATAAAGTTTCAGAATAAAGTTAAGCTAAACTAAAGTTAAGCTTAAAACTAAGCTTAAAATTAAGGTTAAAGCTAGTATTAGAAGCTAAACCTTAAACCTCAAACCTTATTATTATTACCCTTTTAGAAAATAAGGTTTAATTTAAGCCTAAAGAGCTGCAAGACCTTAGAAACCAAATTATCTATATATATCTACCTTTTCCCCCACCTTTCTAGGCCTTAGATATCTATGAATTTATTAATAATAATATTATTTTATATCTATATTTCTCTCTCTATCTGAATATTATGTAATAAACCTAAAAGCTTACCCTTATATACTATTTATTGCTTGAAATCTACTTATACTACTTTGGGAACTTTTCTACTTCTCTTATAGCCTTTATAGCCGTTCTTATATAGTTTAATAATTAATAGTCTAAATATTATATATAATACTAATTAAAGCTATCTAGATAAATCTATAGTATTAGATTTACCTCTATATTATTAATATATAAGTTTATAGTAGACCCTCTATTATTAATACTACTATAGCCTCTAGCTTCTTATCTATACTTAATAGCCTAGCTAATTATCTTCTATAATAAGATTAAACCTAGTATAAACTTTAAGTAATAAGACTATAAAAATATATTAACCTAAAGAATATAGAGAAGGAGAATCTTAATATTATTCTAAATACTATTTTAAGGAAGCTAAAGCTTTAAAACTATCTTTAGAAAACTAAGCTTTTAGTAGCTAATATCTAAAATACTAAAATAGGAGAATTATCTACTTTAATATTTAGTATAGCCTAACTAGAGTTAAAATAAGTAATACTAATAAGATCTAAGCTAGTATAGTTTCTTAATAACTTAATAAAGTAAAACTAATATATATATATATAATATAGTTATTAATATATAAGAATAAGATAAAGAATATAAAGAACTTATATAAGATTATAGTTTAATTTAAAAACTATATTTAAGAAACAGTTAACTCTAAGTATTAATTAACCTATTTTATACTTTAAAACTTTATTATAGATATTATTATTTATCTAAAGGTAAGAGCTAGAATTAATAATACTTAGTAACTTAAAATAGTAAGAGCAGTCTATATAGAAGTTCTTTAAGTCCTTTATAAAGAAAAGATTATAACTTAGAAGTTTATTACTAAGTAGATTAATAAATATAAATTAGTTATATCTAAATTAAGAATAGTAGATATAATAGAGAATAGTAAGAAGTTAGAATGGTTTAATAGCTCTATCTATACTATTTACTAAACCCCTCTCTCTTTATAGACTATAATATATAAGTTAATCTATAAAAAAGAGGTTAATAATAGAACTCTAAAGCTTAATAATCTTATTAAAAATATATAAAGTAAAGTTCTAGAAATAGTTAATACTATAGCCTTAAAGCTACATATTATAAAGAGTAGAGCTTTTAACCTAATAATAACTAACTTTCTAATCTACTTAGTAAAGACTCCTTAACCTTAAAATAAGTTAAAGAGGAGATAACTTAATAAAGAATCTAATAATTAATAAAATAAGCATAAAAAGGGAGTTAATAAGTATTAAGTATATATAGATCTCTACTACTTATTAAAGTGTTAGTATATCTTTATTAATAAGATACTTAATAACTAAACTCTAAGTAAGATAGTTACTAACTTTATAAAGAAGTAATATAAAGGAGAATTAGTAAATAAGATTAACTATTTAAAGATCTCTATAAAGAATTAATAACTCTTAAAGTAATATAGAGAAAAGATAGAAATTAAGAAGGTAGTATTTACTATAACTTATATCTATAAGTTATCTAAATTAGTATTTTTAGATTTAGGCTTAATAGTTTATATCCTAAATAACCTTTAATACTTTAAGACTCTATATAGTATTTATAATAAAGACTTTATCTTTATAGAATCTAAATTAATACTAATTAAAGATTATAGATCTATAATAGTAAATATTATTAAACCTAAAGGTTATTTAGTAATACTATACCTTTTTAATACTATTTACTATAATACTATAGTAAGTAATCTTATATTTTATAGATACTTAAAGAAGAAGGGTATTTACTAAGATAATAAACTAGATAACTACTACCTTTAATAATAAAATAGTGGATTTATTACCAAAGTACTTAATATCTATAATTAATATATTTTTAAGTATATACTAAAGGAGCCTTAAGTAGTATTTTATAATATTACTATACTAACCCCTCTATAATATAATATCTATACTACCTTAATAAAAAGAAAGCTAAGAAAAGGTATCTATAGTAACTAGCACTCTTAACTTAGCTATATAAAAGAGGCTATAATATACTATCTAGAGATAGTAATATATAGTATAAGAGTAAAAAGCAGAATATCCTTAATAATAGTAGACTATAATATATATAGCTTAGGGAAGATAATTTAATAAGTATAATAAATACGTAGAAAGTCTATTATAACATTAATATTAAGAAAATAAATAGCTCTAGACTTTTACTTATTTAAATAAAGATATAGAGGCTTTATGAACTCTCTTGCTTTTTATAGACTAACTATTAGGTTATACCTAAAACTACTATCTTAAAGACTACTTAACTAGAACTTTAATAAAGCTATTTACCTAATTTATTAACTTAGTTAAAAGGAAGTTAAAAGTTATAATTAAGGTCTTTAAATATAATAATAATATCCTAAAGTATCTAGAGATAGAAAGCTTTATCTAGATAATAGATATTTAAATTAAGCTATTAGTGCTAAATACCTAAGCTTAAAATAGAAATAGAGAGAGAATTATAGCAATTATAAAAATAAAGGCTAGATATCTTTATTTATTATTAAAGCTTTTTTCTTATTTATAGCTAGAGATCTATATAGCAGCAATTTATATATATAACCACACTTTATTATAGTTAAGAAATTAAAAAACTCTATATAAACTTCTTTACTAATTTATAAAGAGTAATATTACTATACTAGATATCTCCTATCTATAATAATATAGCTATAAAGTATTTACCTTAATTATATAAGCTTAACTTTATAAAAACTACCTCTAGTGCTTTAACTCTAAGGCTTAGATTAGATACTTTATTAACTATACCTTATTAAACTCTTACTAAGTATAGTACTTAGTAAAGTAAGAAGTTATTACTATAAAAGATATTAGGTTTAATAAAAGTATAAAATTTAGTAATAATATTAATAAGTAAAAGAATAATCTCTAGAAGATAAACTAAGAGAAGATATATAACTACTATAATAATATTATTAAGTTTATAAAACTATAATAAATACTAAACCTAGATAATACTAAAGATAATAAAGAAGCTAAATAGTTATTACTAACTAATCTAATAGAGATTAATAAGGTTAATATACTAACTAAGTCCTAGCTATAAGATAAGTTTAAATATTCCTAAGCTTAGTTCTAACTTATTACTTTACCTTAATCTCTATTCTTATTATTTTTCTAAATAATAGGAGATCTTAAGGTAAAAGTAAGAGGGATTATTATTACTAAATCTAAAAAAATTAGAATTAATTTAAAAACCTTTTATAAAGTAGTATTTCTAGTTAGTATAAAGCTAAGTAAATTAATTAAGTAGTAAGATAACCTCTATATCTATTTATAGTCTAGCTAACCTAGAGCTAGTAAAGAGTATAACTAGATATTAGGCCTTAAAGCTAGGGGCTTTCTACTTAGTTTAATAGTATTAAATAATTCTACTAAAGATAGGTTAAAGAGATATCTAAAAGAAACCTACTAGAGAGATCTACTATTATTATCCTTATTTTATAGCTAACTAGCTAGTTACTTATTAAGAGATAAGTTTAGAGAAGCTAAAAGGTTATATCTAAATAGTTATAAACTATTAAATTTATAGATTAAAGTACTTAGTATAATAGTATAAAGTTATAAAGTTCTTAGCTACTACTAAGTATATATCTATAAGCTAAATAAGTATAGAAAACTTATTAAAGTTAAAATAAGACTTATTATTAAAGAAGATTAATAGCCTTATAATCTAAGAAATATCTATATTACTACTTTAGCTAGTATATTCTTTAGAACTCTTATTATAGTTATAAACTAGTTTAATATAAACTTTCTATAATATAATATAGTTAATGCTTTTATTTATACTAATCTTAATAAAGAAGTCTATATAGAGATAGTATTAGGGTATTAAAAGAGTAGATATTTTCTAAAGTTACTTAAAGCTCTCTATAGACTTTACTATTTACTATTTCTATAGTAATAATACCTAGAAATAGATCTTATAGTAAGTAGGTTTAAGTAAGTAGCTAGTAAAAACTACTACTAATATAATAGTAAGATCCTATTTTTCTTTTATATTAATAACTATATATTTATATATTTCTCTTTTAAAGAGATTAAGGTAAGATAGCTAATTAGTAAACTTTAACTATAATATTACCTTAAAAAAGGAAAGGATATTTAGTAGTTTCTAGAAATTAAGGTTATTTAAGATTACTATAACTGTAAACTATAGCTCTTATAATTATCCTTCTTTAAGAAGCTATTAAAACTCCTAAATAGTAAATTAATAAGAGACTATAAAACCTTAATAATATAAAAAGAACTCCTATTATATAGAAAAGAGGTAATAAAGGCTAATATTATAAGATATTAGTAAAAGATAGGATTATTACTATATACTATAGTAATAATAAAACTTAATATCTTATTTATAGTTAGCAGACTTATCTATTTTAACTAAAACCCTAGTCCTTATTACTAATATACTATAGACTATATTATTAAATACCTTATATAAATAAAGAGACTATATCTAGAATATAGAGTTTCTAAGGAATTAACTAAAGAACTTAAACTTATATTAGATATTAGTTTTGTTAATAATATACTAAACTATAAGAGTTTCTAATTCTTTATAATAAAGCTCTTTAGAGAGTAAAATATAGTTATTATATTAACTATAGAGATAGAGCTTCTTACTCTTTCTTAAGTAGTAAAGAAAGAATTATTTATAAGTTAACTTATTAATACTCTATAAGTCTCTCTCTTAAATAATAAACTATCTAGATTTATAGATTCTATAGCTATTAATATATTAAAAGTTATAATTTAGTATAATAATCTATAAACTATAGACCTTATTATAAAAGAGATATTCTAGCTATAGATAAAACTCTGCTATATTAATATCTATAACTACTAGTTATAATAAGAGGTTATAGAGAGATATATTAAGGTTATGTATACTTCTTTAGCTAAACTAATAGCTAATAGATTTATAAAGACCCTTCTATAGTAGTTTTATAAAAGATTTATTACTTAGTTAGGCCTTATTAATAAGTTATGAATATTTATAGAGGCCTAAAAGAGAGAGAAGTTATAAAACGCTAATAGTAATATTAAGACTAGATTTAAGTAGGCCTAATACCTAACCTAAAGGGGTAACTTTATAGTTACTATATTAGCTAAATTAACTTACTATATCTATTACTAACTATAATATTATATCTATATAAAAGAGAGGGTATTATACTAATATTTAAGCCTTTAAGTATATAATTTACTAAAAACTTAACTTATATAAGTGATCTATATCTTCTTTACCTTTTTATAACTATATTATAATCTCTTAGAAGCTAATAATATCTTTATAAACTATACTAACTAAACCTTATTATTAATAGTAATATCTTTCTAAAATACTCTATAAGTAGTGATAAAGAATAACAGAGAGTAGCAATCTCTCTTACTATAAATAAGTAATTCTATAAGATAAAGTAGATAGATTAAGCTAAGATAAATAACTATAAAAGAAGTAATACTCCCTCTATATAATAATCCCTCTTATTAATAAGATTATTAAGTTAGTACTGCTTAGATAAGTTTATTATTACTAACTTTCTAGATAGAGCTTATAAAGCCTTAAGATAGATAAGAAGACTAAGTTATAATACTATAGATAAGGCCTAAGGGCCTAAATACTTTATAATAGTCTATAGATAATACTAAGAGATAATACTAAAGAAGGGATTATAAGATAGGTAAATAATAGGGTTATAAAGTTATTAATAGATATATAGGATATTAGATAACTTTATATTAAATAGATATATTTAGATAACCTTAAATATACTAGATTTAAAGTGCTTTAGAGTTAATTAGTAAACTTAGCTAGTTATGCTAAATTATGCTATATTATACTATATTATATTAAAACTAAAGGGGTATATTAAATTAACCCCTTAGTATATATAGTAATACACTAAGTGCGTGCAAAAGCAGCAGAAACTATAGTGTAACAGCGTGATATAGATATTAGCCACTTTTAGGCATAAATAATACGTGGATCTATGTGCAGAGATTTCCAGATAGCTACACACTTAATATACTATCATTTTTGCACTCTATACTATATAATTCAATAATAAGAGCCTTAGTAGCCTACTTAGCTCTAATATAATTAGCTCTACTATAATTAGCTCTACTATATATAGTATAGTATTATCTATACTATTACTATTCTACTAGTCTATTTAGCTAGAGTATATATCTAACTTTATATAAGGGTTTGCTTACTAATAGAAATATATAGAGTTTCTATATTATTATCATTAACTAATGGAGAGTATAGGTTAAAGTGCCTTTATAGTATTGCCTAAATTATATCTATAAACTAGGTGAATTTATTATAGTCTTTTTTGCAGGGGGCTATATTATAACTATAAAGTTAATAGAACCTACTATATATAGAAGTATTTACTATATATAATATAATATTTAATAAGAAGAAGGTTTTTAATAGTAACTTAAAGAGGCTTACTAAAGAGTTTTAGTATATTAACCTTACTATAATATAAAAGTAAATTAACTAGCTAATTAGTAAGATCTATATATAAACTGCTCTATAAGATATTAATAAGAAGATAGATAAGGTAGTTAAGTATAATAACTATATTAATAAGTATATAGAAGATTTAGAAGCTATAGTACTAAAGAATATAGATATAGCTATATTATTACCACTATAAGGCTTAGTAGCTCTAGCTACTATTACTATACTAAAAATAGATAATACTCCTATCTATATAAATACTTATTTTAAATTAATAACCTGTTAAGAAACCTTATTAATAGTGTTTTTTATAGCTTTATAGAGTATATTTATAAATATAAAGAGATATAGAGAAAAATATAACTACTCTTTAAAATATATAGATAAAAACAGATAATATAAATTATTATTACTCTAGTGCTACTATATACTATAAACCTTATTTAAAGCTGCTTTTTTAGTAAGCTATATATAGCTATATTAAAAATATAAAGCTATATAATTAGAAAATAGCTCTATAGTCTAGAGTATCTAAACTAATTACTTACTAAGTATATATATAGAGTGGGATATCTCTAAAACTTTAATAGGAGTAGGTTATATTCTTAAAGTATCTATAGATAAGATAGATCTATAATAGTAAGTATCTACTATAGCTAAAGAATAAAAACTAGAGAGTATAGAGTACTATAAAAGTGCTATAGTATATAGTAGCCTAAATAAATTAGATAAAATAGCTACTTTATTAAGTTACTCCTAGTCTAAGTTACCTCCTCTATCTATATTTTATAATTAGTTAGTACTATATAATAGACTTATAAAACTATATCTCAAAAAATATAAGAATAACTATACAAGCTATAATTTATAGTTAGGTTAATCTTAAATAACCTTAATTTCTAAGAACTACTAAATATTCTTACTTTTCTTAAGGTAATATTATAGATAAAGTTTATAAATTAGGTATCTTTTTGTTTCTCTTTAGAAAAGAGATATATAAATATATAGTTATTAATATTAAAAAAGACTAGAATGTTACTATTTTATTAATAATAGTTTTTACTAACTACTTACCTAAATCTATATACTATAAAGTCTATAGAGAGCTTTAGGTAACTTTAGAATATATCTACTTTTTTAATACTTTAGTACTATCTCTATATAAACTTCTTTATTAAAATTAATATAAATAAGGATATTAACTATATTATATTATAGAATATTTATTTTAAACTAGTCTACTATTATAGAAAGAATTTTAAAGAATATCTTAGCTAAGATAATAGTATAGATATTTCTTAGGTTATAAAGCTATTAATTCTTTTTAATAATAAGTCTTATTTTAACTTTAATAAGGTTTTTATATCTATTTAGTTTATAGATATATATTTAGTAATAGCTAAGAACTTTATAACTTTATATTATTATACTAAGGACTTTAATCTATAATTTTAACTATTTATAGCTATTTAGATATAGTTTTATAGCTTTTCTAAACTTATTTCTTAATAAATAACTAGCTAGTTAGCTATATAATAAGAGTAGTAATGATAAGTCTCTCTAGTAGGTCTATAATAATAACCTCTTTAACTTATCTTTAGTAAAATTATTTATTATTATTAAACTAAGTAGAAAGTCTCTAGCTTTATAGCTTAATATCTAGCTATATACTTTATTAATATTAAGTTAGCTTAACTATAGATAAGTATAGAGATTATCTTACTACTTAATTAATTTATATAGCTCTATACTAACTAGAGATATTACTTTATAAAAAGGTTTTAAATTAATTCTAAATTTCTTAGATTTAATAATAATAACTCTCTTTCTCTTTATCTTAAGATTTTCTATTACTTAGAAAAATAATAAGAAAAGAGATTAAAATAGAGTAATAAGTTAGAACTAAGCTTTGAAATATTTAAACTTATTCTATAGCTAAAACGTATTTAGTATACTAACTTTATTAGTTTTTATTAGATTAATTAATAATAAGTATTTAGCTTCTTTATTATCCTTAGTATTATTTAGGTTTAGTATCTATTATAGCTTTATTAACTTAATAATATTATTATAATAATTATATATCTTTTTTAAGTTATTTTCTATAGATTATCCTTTTACTTATTAATATTATTACTAAATTCCTTATTTTTATTAAACTTAATATCTTTTATACGCTAGCAGGAACATATGGGGTTCCTGTATTGTTATCCTTAACTGGTAGAGGGCATAGGTCAAAGTGCCTCTATAGTGTTTCCCGAATTATACCTATAAACTGGGTGAATTTGTCGTAGTCTTTTTTGCGGGGGGCTGCGTTATAACTACAAACTTAATAGAAATAACTTCTTACTTTACTAAGTATTATACTTAATTAAAGCTTAATAAAATATAGTTAATAAGGTATTTAATCTAAACCTAATAGTTAAAGAATTAAAGATAGTTTTTATAGAGCTTTATTTAAGTAATTAAAGTAAAAACCTTATAGCTATATTATTATAGATAAGAGATATTTAGTATAGTAATATTACCTTTTATAGATTAATATAGAAGTGTATAAAGAGTTTTCTAACTTCTTATCTATAATAGAGTTTAGGTATATATAAGTTACTATTATATAGATCTCTAGCTATAAATAAGGTAGAATATTTAATAATAAATAAGGATATTTAGTTTTTATCTTTATAACTACTATAATCCTCTCTCTATCTCTATTTTAGGCTTAGGTATTTAGAGTAAATAGCTTAATTTAAATACTTATCATCTAAATAAGGCTTTTTCTTTCTAGATCCTTTAGGATCTTATTATTATACTTAAATACTCTAATTATAATATTTAGCTCTCTTTTAAGTTAGTCTATAAGTTAGATAAATATCTTTATTAAGGTTCTTAAGTTTATAGTTATAATACAGCCCCCTGCAAAAAAGACTATAATAAATTCACCTAGTTTATAGGTATAATTTGGGAAACACTATAGAGGCACTTTAACCTATACTCTCTACTAGTTAAGGATAATAATACAGAAACCTGATATATTTCTACTAGTAAGTAAACCCTCTAAATATTACTATATAAAGTTAGATATATACTCTAGCTAAATAGACTAGTAGAATAGTAATAGCGTGGGTAACACTATGCTATATATAATAGAGCTGATTATATTAGGGCTAAGTAGGCTACTAAGGCTCTTATAGCCTGGAATTACCTTTGCTAAACCTTCTAGCAAGGTGCTGTGAAAAACGTCTAAAAGGTAAACCTTTTAGTAAGATACTATATATATAAGAGATAACTCCTTAACCTTCTAAGAGGTTCTTATAGCTAGAAGTATAAAAAGCTCTACTATAAGCAGAGCTTTATATCTATCTCTCTTTCTTATTTTTATCCTATAACTTATAATAAGTCCTCTAAGATATTAGTATTAAACTTAGTATATTAATATGCTAGCTATATATAAGGTATATCTATTAATATTAATAATATGCAAAATATTATATAATAGTTTAGTATTAATATAATTAATAAGGCTCTCTATTTTATTAAGCAGCTTATATAATACTAAGAGTATATTATTAATATAGCCCTTAAGAGAGCTCTTATTAACACCTCTATAAGAGACTTATAGATATATTAACTTATTCTATATAAGTAAGTAGACTTAGTAGTAGAGGTTAGATAGATTATTAGACACTCTATTAAGTAGCTCTTCTTTAAATAGACTCTCTATAATACTAAGGCAGAGGTGGCCCTTTAGGGATTAGTAAGTATAGCTTATACTAAACAGAGAGAGTATTACTAATAATAGCAAAGCTGCTGCAAAGATATTAGCTAGCCTAATTAAATAAGAAGACTAGTAGATAAAGCAGTAATAGAGATAGTATTAGCAGTATAGGTGATAGGTGAGAGGATAAGTTAATAGATATTATTATTAAACTATAAAGTTAGGGATTATAAGGCTATAAGCTGATAGATAGGTATATATAAGTGTAGCTGTGGTTAGGATAGGTGGTTAGCAAGATTATATGACTAAAGGCTGTGTGTATTATTAGGAGGCGCGGCGCGGAGTTAGAAGGTTTATTACAAAGCAGGTAAAATCACTATGTAGTGGCTAGAGGCCTTATTAAGGTTCTTATTAAATAGTCTTTAAGGTAGTAATTCTAAGTATAATCTAATGGTCTATCTATAGAGAGTAGGAGAATTATAAAACCTCTATATCCTTATTTAAGTAGGTAGAAGTCTAGAGCTATTTATCTCTCTACTATTAAGGTTATAATAAACTCTCTTAGTATTTAGTATACTTATTAAATTTATTTTCCTTAAGCTATATATATTATAGTTTACTATTATTACAGATATTATACTCTTTATTCTTATTCTATATATTATAGCCTCTAGTTAGTATATTATAGCTTTTTCTAAATAGCTAAGTTAAGAATATTATTTACTCTAATAACTCTTTCTAAGCTTTCTTTTTATTAAAGTAGTATATATATTATATTATAGAGAGATTAATATAGTATTATTATTATTAGTCTTATAATAGATTAAGGTTTATATAAGACTTAGAGCTCCCTTTATATATATATATTAAAAGCCTTAAGTTAATATATATCTATTTAGAAGTTCTACTTAACTATATAGGCAGTAGTGTTAAACTATATATATATACTCTATAATAGGTCATATAACCTTATATATACTTATTAATTATAGTATATATCTTACTGCTTTATAGATTATAGTGTTAGTATAATACTAATAGTCTTTTCTTTAAGGCTAGATATACTATAACCTGCTAAAATATACTTCTATATTACTAATATCTATTATAAGCCTAAAGTAGGTTTAAAAACGTAAAAATAGTATAGAATTCTATACTAATCTTATTCTATAATTAGTATAGTTAAATCCTTTTTCTCTAAGATACTAAAGCTACTTTAGTATATCTAGTGCTATTTATCTAACTTCTTAGCCTTCTTTTCTTAAGTTACCTATCCCTCTATATAAACTATTACTTTATTATTATTAATAAAGTATTTAAGGATCTAATTTAGAGTACTCTTTATAGAAATATTTATAGAGTTATTATTATTATTAATCTATTATACCTTATAAATCTCCCTCCTCTTATAGAACTATTAAAGTGCTATAATATTAATTATTAATTACTTCTCTTTTATAGTACTAAGCTTAATAAGGTATTTATATAGTGAGTATAAATTAGTATAGATGATTATAAAGATATAAGGTCTTTTAAGGTAGTTAGTAATCTTCTAAAGTATTATTATAATAGTATAGATAAGATCTATATTAATAACTATACTATAGATTTTAGAAGCTAGAATACTTTAGGTAACTCTTTTATACTTTATTAAACTAAAGTAAATAGTATTACTATAGATTATAAATATATTATTATTTATTATCTTATTAATAAGAATAATAATATATCTAATCTATAATAAGAGGTCTGAATTATTAATAAAAGAGCTATTAATAAAAGTAAATAGTTTAGCTATTATTAAGTTAATAAATATAAATATAAAGCTATAGTTAAGGTTCTCCTTTTACTATTTAATGTATTAATTAAGTGCCTTTTTATTTTTAGTAGTTAGTTTCTAATACTATATAGCTATAAATAGATTAAAGTATACCTCTAGTTAGTAAATTAATTAAATATATATACCTCTTACTCTTTACTAAATATATTACTGTTTTTATTTAGTTAAAGTAGCCTTTAAGTTAATAAGCTTAATCTTATTCTCTTATCTCTTTTAATATAAAGTAAGACTACTATTTATATTTAGTATAATAATACTACTATTAAATAGTAATAGGTTATTTAGGTTAAGTTATTACTTATACTTTATAGTAAAACTAGCTTTTATAAGTTTATTATTCTCTTATTTAGAGAAACTTAGTATTAAAAGTCTAATTATATTATTAGTTTATATATTAATAATACTAAAACTATTAATAGTAGTTAAAGAGATTAGTAAGTATAGATTAAATAAGAATTAATCTATCTTTAGCTTTTTTCTATAATACTTATTATAGGTTATCTATTTATAGGTTATCTATTTATAGGTTATCTATTTATAGGTTCCAGCTTCTATAATACTATATAGAGATTTAATAATCTTTATAATCTAATTCTTAGAGTATTTACTTTAAATTTTACTTAGAAGTTCTATTAATATTATTCTATTAAGCTCTATTTAGAATTAGATATATACTTATATAATATCCCTAAGCTATAGAATAAATCCCTCTACTATAAAAGATAGCACTAAAGTAAGAAGTAGTTATTAGCTTGCTCTTTAAATTATTAATAATTATATAAGGATTAAAGTTTTATTATTATTATTATAACCCTAAATAATAAGTTATAACTTTTTATAAGGTTAGTTAGTCCCTTTTTCTTTAACTTTTTAAACTATATAAAATTTAAAACTCTATATTTTATTATAAGTAGTAGTATTATAGAGAAGAATCTTTAAAATACTATATTTCTAAAGTATGGTTATCTTAGCTATTATAGAGGTAGAGAAAGGTTTTTCTAATATTATAATAATACCCTCTTTATATAGGTAGATAGTAAGGTTATAATCTAAATACTCTTTTTCTATTAAAAAGGTTATAGTAATATCTATTTATTAGCTAAGAGCTTCTACTATATTAATAATAAAAATAGTATTAATTATAGTGTTTTCTTATTTTTTCTAGTTTATAAAGTAGTTACTTCTTTATATTAAACCTATAGTTAGTATTATAATAGCTTCTATATAGTTCTTTAGAGATCTCTCTCTCTTTTATAGAGATTAAGTTATTAATAATATTAATATTAGCTTAAGTATAATATTAGTCTTATCTAGTTCTTCTATTCTTTTAGTATTTTAGTCTAGAGAGTTTATTAATATATTATTATTATTCCTATTAATATTAGTAGTATTATTAGTATTATACTATAGATAGATATCTATTAAATAGAATATTTAAGGTCTATATAGAAGGTTAAGTATATAGATCTTACTATTAATAATAAGGAGTTTATATAGTCCTTATTAACCCTTCTTTTTATAATAGATATATATTAATAAGAGTAATAGTAGCTATAAAGTTCTATAAATATTAAGTCTATTATAGATAGTAAGAGCTTCTAAAACTTAGTATAAAGCTCAGACTTTTTAGAGGTCTTTTATTACTCTTTATATAGTAGCTATCTATTTCTAGATTTCTAGAGATAGAGGGGATTTATTAATAAGTTATAGATATATTCTAAATATAAGTAATATCAAAACTAAGCCTTTTAGCTTTATAGTATTATTAATAGCCTTTAAAGCTATTTAGAGGATTATTATATAATCTATATTAAGAAGGTTTTAGTAGATTATATTATAAACTCTTTAAAGAATTATATAATATCTATTAACCTTATTTATAGAGTTATAAGCCTTAATAGAGACTTTAGTAACAGTAATTAATATTAAATAGAGTATACTATACTACTTAAATAAGCTAGAATTAGTATTAATATTAATAATTATAATATCTAGAAGTTTAAGATAGATATAGATCTAGCACTATTAAAGTATATTAAGTACTATACTTATTAATAGATTCTATAGAAATCTTTCTGTATTAAAGGTAGTAGTAGTATTAACTATATAAAGTACTAGTCTTAAGTTAAGGTAAATAATATTAATAACTATAGTATAATTAAAGTTAGATTTATTCTTAAGAGTAAATTTAAAGTAATTTCAAGCTTCTATATTAAGTTAGTACTATTTATATATCACAAGCTATAGGTAGAGGTGAGGGTAAGTTATAAGGAGCAACTGTCCTAGCTATAGATTAGTGTGTGCAGAAAGTATAGTAAAATAGTCTATAGTGTGTGATTATGAAATTATATACTATAGTGTATAGCTACTATAGCTTTATAAAGCTAAGGGTGCTATAAACTATATTAAAATATACCCCCTAGCTATATAGTAAATATTACGAATATAGTAATCTAGCCTTATATATAGCTATAACTATTTTTAAATATATTTAAAAGAGATAAAGTAGTGTTATAAATAGCCTTAAAGGTATAAAATAAATAAAAATATCCCTTATAAATGCTTTAAAGAGTGTAAATAAGTAATATATAACTTAAGTAATAATAATATAATCTAGGTAAGCAGCAGAATCCTATTAGTAGCGCTTAACTATCTATAAAGGTAGCTAGGTAGTACAGTTTATTATTTATGCTACCCTCTGCCTTAATACTTTCTCCTTCTTTTACTTAGAATACTATAATAATTATAAGTTAACTCTTTATATATATATAAAAGGTATTATATATTTTACTAACTATTATAGATACCTATCTTTATATAGAACTATCTATATTTATTAACACTATTATTAAGAATAGCCCCTAAGTATAAATAATCTATAGCACTAGTTACTAACTATATTATTAAGACTAAAGTAATCTATAAAGTTAAAAAGAAAGTAGAGCAGGAGTAGCTAGCTACTCTTACTAAATAGAAAGAGGCTAAGGATAATAAAGTTAATAAGTATAAGTTTTTTATTTTACTATTTTATAGCCCTTTTAGTAACTTTAATACTTAATAGTTAAGGCTATTCTCTATAAAATAGAGGAGAACTTAGCTTAAGGTAAGCTTATTACTATTTAGTAAGGTTATTTAATACTATAGAAGCTAATAATATCCTTTTAATAGAGGAGGCTAAGGCTTCTAAGAAGAAGCTAGTATATAAGCATAAATATACTCTCTCTATTAAGGAGAAAGAGAATAAGGATAAAGAGAAGCTTATTAATATATTTATAATATTACTTTTATATATTTTAGAGATATTAATAATAGTCTAGAGAAGCCTAAGTATAAGCTTAAAGAGGTAAAGATTATAAATAGTATATATTATAGTATATCTAAGAAAAAGACTACTCCTATTATTAATAAGAAAACCCTAAGCTTTACTAAGAAGCTTTATACTTTCTCTACTATCCTAAAGAGAGTTAGTAAGCTAGTAGAGTATTTATACTATAGCTATACTTACTTACTATTTATAGATAAAAGCTTTAGTTATTACTTCTATAGTATTAATAAATATTATTACTATTATTACTTTTTATAAATATTACTATAAAGCTTATAATAGTAATAACTGAGTTATAAGTATTCTATATATATATATATATAGATATATATAAGATAATTTAGTATAGTGCTAACTTATCTATTTAGGCTCTTATCTTTTAGTATTAAGTTCTCTAGACTACTCTTAAAGAGGAGAAGGAGAAAGAGAAAAAGGAGGAGAAGGAGTAAGAGGAGGAGGAGGAGAAAGAGCTCTAGATTATTATATATCTAGAGATTACTATAGAAGAGCTAGCTTTTACTAGCTTTTTCTAGTAAGTCTTTATAGATATTACTCTTTTTAGTAATATTATTATTAATATATATACTTACTTAGTAAGCCTTTTAGCTCTCTATAAGCTACCTATTAGTATAGCTAATAGCTTTATTAACTATCTTATTATAGCTATTTATATAGAAAAGTGCTCCTATTATTAAATATATATCTTTAGGTATTAATACTCTTTACTTTTTAGTATTTAGAGAGATATAGAGCTAGTATACCTAAGGCTAGTATATCTATAAAAATTACTTTTTTACCTAGCTATTATATATAGAGGGGCTATAGCTTTATAAATAATATCTACTAGCTTTTAGGCCTAATAGAGCTGTATTCTCTACTCTTAAACCTACTTCTCTTTTATTATAATAATATAGTAAGTATCTACTAGATTTAGTAATACTTAGAAGTATTTAAACTTAGCTTAGAAGAGGCTTTTTATAAATCTATTTACTAATATCTTATTTATAGATATAGAGAGCACTTTAAAAATGCTTCTTATATAGTCTTAGTATAGCTATATAGTTTAAATATTAATATACTATAGATAGATTAGAATATACTCTCTCTCTCTAACTATTAGTTAAATAGTTTACTAATTATTATTGTTACGCTAACACTATAACCCGCAAAGTAGCAGGATATACACTGCAATTAATAGATATATATAAGGTTATATAACCTATTGCAGAGCGTATATATATAGTTTAACACTACTATCTATATAGTTAAGTGGAACTTCTAAATAGATATATATTAACTTAAGGCTTTTAATATATATATATAAAGGGAGCTCTAAGTCTTATATAAACCTTAATCTAGCATAAAACTAACACTAATTAGTGGTTAACCTTATATATTATACTACTTAACTCCTATAGATTAGTAAGGATATTACTTAAAGAGGTAAAGTAATAACTCCTATACTAGGTTTATAATCTAGTATATAAGGGACTTATCTTTATACTACCTAGGTTATTAGGTATAAATAGTAGGTTTGTTTATAGTATATCTATCTTAAAGACCTTAATATATCTCTATATCTATGATATAAATAATAATTTTACTAATATAACTTATTACCTATAAGTATATACTAGAATATTATAAAACCTTTGCTTAGAATGCTTAAATTACTTACTATAAGATAAGTGTTACTATTAACCTTATAATTATTAAGGAGAAATTACTTTTAATCTAGAACTATAACTTATATCTAAATAAGGAGTATATCTAATACTATTAGTAACTTTCTACTAAAATAATATATTATTTAGTATATAGTAAATAACCTATTAGTAGATATAGTAAAAGATACTGAAATGCTATAATAACTTATAGTATTATTATTAGCACTACTAATACCTACCTAAACTTAGAATATTCTAACTAGGAGGTATAAAATAAGAGTATCTATTTCTTTATATCTTAAAATAATAATATATCTTTTCTATTTAGTTTATAGATAGGATTGCAGCTGAAGGATTATTACCTATAGTAAGTATAATAATACTATAGTAAGTAACTATATCTATTATTATATAACTTATAATATTCTTATTATTATTAATAAACCTAGTATTTTAAAGGAAATAATAGATGAAGATAATACTAAATAATAGTAATACTGCTTTATAGATCTATAAGAGATATTACTAAGACTAAGGATATAAAACTTTACTTTAACTATACTAGATTTAGTAACTAGAGAACTAGCTATTTTAGTATAAATAAGAGAGACTTATACTTTAGTAGAAGCTTTAATAAGAGACTCTACTAGATAAAACCCTTACTATAGTATTTAGTTATCTTTTATATAATATTATTAACTACTATAGTAAATCCTTTTATATCTAGCTAATTAATACTATAGTTAGACCTATTAGTTATAGTAACTCTATACTATTAACTTATTATAAAACTTCTAATCTCTCTAAATATAAAGATATTTATAAATAATTATAACTAAAAATAAATATTTAAATTTAGTAATAAGACTATAGAAAAGGAGGTAAATACTAAAATCCTCTTTTACCTTAAAATCTATAAAGCTAATAGCTTTATAGATATAGCCTTATAGAGAGAGTTTATATATAACTTTATTAATCTACTACTTAAATTCTAAAACTAAGCTACTATAAGTATTATTTAATAACTTTATAACTACTTTATAATAAATAGAGTATATACTATCTATAATTCTCTATAAGTTATAGATTAACTCTTTATAATTATTATAAGAGATATACTATAAAACCCTATACTAAAAATATATAATAAAATAGAGGCTATATAATAGAGGTTGATTACGTAATATAGTGTATTACAGTACTATTAGTACTATGTATACTGTTAGAAGAAGCCTCTAGAAAGCTGTGGAAACTGCTAGCTTTTACTGTCTAAGTTAAGGTTAAACCTAAAAGGGTTTTAGGTTACTAAATTACTTAATAAATAACCTAAATAAGGAAATAAGTGGGGAAGCTTAGTAAGCAGCTTATGTGGCTATAGAAGGCTCTAAAAACTAAGCCTTAAGTATAAATAACTTGCCTCTCCCTCTCTAGAATACTCCCTTTTACTTAGAAGGTAGACACTTTAATATTAACTTATTTATACTTATTATTTCCCTTTTGAGCTATTAATTACGTTATTAACAATTACATAACCTAAGAGATTATAAGCCCAGCTTATATAAGCTGAAAAACGCCGAATAACGCTGAAAAAACCTAAAAAGCCTAAAATAACAAAACCGTGATTTAAACCTCAAGCCCTTCTATATAAGGCTAATACCTATACCACTATACTATATAACCTCCTACCTATTTATACTATTAATAACAATAACTATACCTATAATAGACGCCAAATTTACTATCCCTAAGCTTAAAGGAGCCTCTAACTATACTACTTAGGCTTTAAGAGTTAAGGCTCTTTTAGCTAGTAAGGGTATTAATATTAACTTAGAGGCACCTATAAGCAAGACTAATAAGAACCTAAATAATAAGGCACTAGCTTATATACAGCTATTATATACTAATAGGCCCCTATAGGTTATAAAAGACGCTATAACAGCGCCTAAAGCCTGGAAAAAGCTTACTAATTTATATAAGTCTAAGAGTTTTATAAATAAATTCCTAACTTATAGGGAATTTTTTAATACTACTTTAGAAGACTTTAGTAGTATAGAAGAATACCTTACTAAAGTTAAGGAATTAACTAATAATCTAGCTTATTATAAGCTAGCTTTACCTAAACAGGTTATTATAGCTTGGATTTTAAATAGCTTAGATAAAAGCTATGAGGGTTTTATAACTAATATAACCTAAAGCCTTAGAGCTAACCCAGAGGCCTATACTTTTAACTCTTTATTTGCTAATTTACTAGATAAATATGAGAGAAAAGGAGGTAAAAATACTATAAATTATACTAAAAAGGGGCCTAAACGGGTTAATAAAAAGCCCTGGAGAAAAACTAGGTGTTTATTCTATAGAAACTGCAGAAAAAGAGGCTATACTGAAGAAAATTATGCCTTTTTACAGCCTGAAAAGGCTCCTAACTAGTAGAAGCCTTTAAATAATAAAAAAGCTAAAAAACCAGCTTAACAGAGCAATAATTCAGCTAAAACAGTTAATATAACTATTAATAACCAGCCTAAAAACACTATAAATATAGCTAATAACTCAGCTATAAATCCCTCTATTATAGAGGATTTTAACCTTATAGACATAAACTGCAAAGGGGGAAATACTCCTCTAGCTATAAATAACTTCTATAAGGATAATTATAAATTTAAAAACGTATATATAACCTATAATAATAACCCTTATAACAATAATAATACTAACCTATTACTAGGTGGCTTAATATAGCAGGAATTTAATAATCTAAAGAACTATAATAAGACTATAACTAGTTCTTTAAATAAAATCTCTTTCTGCTTAGATATAGCTGCTACTATTTATACTATTAGTGATATAAAATATCTATATAATATTAAAAATATAAATAAAAGGGTTAAATAGGGAGAAGCAGGATATTTAACTGCTACTAAAGAAGGATCTATAAAACTATCCTTTAATAATTAATATTTTATAATACTAAATAACATATACTATATACTAGAGCTAGGTATTAATTTACTTAGCTAAAATAAGGTTAATAACCTAGGAATAGCTTCTATCTTTTAGAAGCAACCTATTCTATATTATATAAAATAAGATAAAATACTAGCTATAGGGCAGAAGAAGAATAACTTATACTTCTTTAATATACCCTCTGCTAATATAAATAATAATAATAATAATAATACTATAAATATAACTAAAGATAACCTATATAATAAGGCTATACTCTATAAGCCCTACTATAATAATATACTATAGCATAGAAGACTAGGCTATACTAACTATAAAACAATATAACAGCTAACTAAAGCTGCTATAACTAATACTAATATACTATATCTTAATAAAAGAATACCTTATAAAGCTTACTTTAAAGGCAAGTTAACTAACAAGGTAAAATATAATAACTATTCAAATAAATAATATAGCTACTTAGATAAAGTAGCTAGAAACCTATATAGACCTATAAAACCACCTACTTATAATAACTATAAGTAGTTTTTAATACTTATAGATAAATATACTAGGTATACATAGGGATATCTCCTAAAAACAAAAGATTTTAAAGAGGTATCTGCTGCCTTTAAGGAATTTATAAATATATTAAATAATAATAATAATAATAAACGGGTTAAGGAATTCGATACTAATAGTAGCTTACAATCTAATAATAAACAAATAAAAGCCATATATATCTATCAGGGTATTATTTATAATATAAAGCCTCCTTATACCTATAAGCCTAATAGCATAGTTAAACGAATAATTCATACTATAATAAATAAAGTACAAACTATACTATATAATTCAGGCTTACTACTATACTTATAGGGTGAAGCCTTTTTAGCTGCCTTATATTTATATAACAGAACCCCACATAGCTCTATAGGCTATAAAACGCCTTATAAGTTAAAGAATAGCTATAAGCTAGATATATCTAATATAAGAATATGGGGTAGTATATACTATTATAAAAATAAAGACCCTAATCTAAAGAAACTAGATATAAGGGCAAAAAAGGGAGCTATAATAAACTATAGCAAAAATACCTATAGAATATGGGATCTAATATCTAAAAGGGCTTTATGGTCCAGGAATATAGAAATCCTCAAAAATGCCTTTATATCCTCTAATAATAAAGAGCTACTAATAACTATAAATCGTCTACAAATAATTAATAATAATAATAATAATAATAATAATAATAATAATAATAATAATAGCGGAAATAATTAAGCTAAAAATAGCTCTATTCAGTTTGATATTAACCTATAAGAGGATATATCAAATAAGAATAATATTAATAATAAGAATAATAATAATAATAATACTAGCTCTAATATTGAGATATAAATCCCCTAATCTTATATTAATAAAGAAGCCTATACTTAGATTAATAACAGCGCGCTACTTCTATTAATAGAAGACTGCCCAAGGCTTAATATATTATCTACTATTAATAAAACTAATAAAAAGGCTTCTTATATACTCTCTATTACTAGTTTAGTAGAGCCTGCTATCTATAAGCAAGCTATAAATAATATAAATAAAGATAAGTGAGTTAAAGGAATGCTTGCTAAAATAAGAGAGCTAGAAAATATTAATATGTGGGAAATAATCCCTAAACCACTAAAAAAAAATAATAATAATAATAATATAAATATATTAGGTGGTAGATGGGTATATACTTTAAAAACTAATATAAAAGGGGAAATTCTATGCTATAAGGCTAGGTGGGTAGTATAAGGTTTTAATTAATATATAGGTATTGATTACCTTGAAACCTTTAGTACTATCTGTAGGCCTGAAAGCTATAGATTTCTATTATATTATAGTATATATAATAACTGGGATATATAGTAGTATGACGTCTCTAATGCCTTTGTCTATGCAGAGGTAGATAAAGAGATATATATGTAACTGCCTACTGGTTTTATTTATAATAAAAATACTAATAAGCTAGAATATGATATAAATTCCCCTATAAAACCCTATAATAATAACTATATACTAAAGCTTAAAAAGGCTTTATATAGCTTAAAGTAAAGCCTATAACTATGGTATAAATATCTATGGTCTATCTTAATAAATATAGGCTTTAAGGTTTCACTTTATGATAAAGCCCTATTTATATTAAATAATGATAATAAATAAGCCTTAATAGCATGCTATGTGGACGATATGCTTATAGCTATACTAAATAATACTATAACTAAATATATATATAACTCTTTATTAAAGAGTATAAAAATAAAGCCTATAGGGGTGCTTAGTAAATTCCTAGGCTGTGAAATAACTATAGACTATTAAAATAAGGCTTTATATATATATTAAAGCTAATATACTGAAAAGATACTTAATAAATATAATAAAAAATATATATATCTAGCTGAAATATCTATGGATAATAATATAAAGCTATATAAAAATATAGATATAGCTAAGCTAGAAGAAATAACTATATATTAATAGTAAATAGGAGCTCTACTTTACTTAGCCTTAAAAACTAGGCTTAATATAGCTCTAGCTATTATTACCTATGCTTAATATATAAGTAATCCTTTTAAAGAGCACTTTATAGCTCTAGATAAGATATAGAGCTATTTGAATAAATATCCTACTTTAGGATTATATTATAACTGTAATAATGACTGGCTATATAATAATAATAATATTATTGGATTTTCAGACTCTAATTGGGCTGGAGATCTGGATGATAGAAAGTCTATAACTGGCTATATCTTTACTTTTAGACTATATAATATAATTAGCTGGAATAGTATTAAATAAAAGACAGTTGCTTTAAGTACCTGTGAAGCTGAATATATAGCTCTAATAGAGTCTATAAAAGAGGCTATATATTTATATAATAACTATAACTATATATATAAAGTTCTGGGCTATAAGGCTTTAGATAAGCCTAAAATATTAATAGATAATGAAGTAGCTTAAAAGCTAGCTTAAAACCCAGAATTTCATAAAAAAGTTAAGCATATTAATATAAAATATTATTTTATAAGAGATAACGTTATAGCTGAAAAAGTATTCTTATATTACGTTAATACTAAGGATAATATAGCGGATATATTAACTAAACTGCTAGGAAAAATACTTTTTCACTTAATAAAAGATACTTGCAATATATCAGAAAAGGGTTTTTTACTAGATTATAATAAACCTATTAATAGGTATAATAAAAATATAAAAGACTCTAATATTTAAAGAGTTAATAAGCTACTAAAATAATAATATACTATATATATCTGGTTTTCCCTAATATAAATACTAGAATTTTTCCTATAAGGTTTTTTCTAGTATAAATAAATAAATAAATAATAAATATTAAAATAATAATAATAATACTGGTTTTTCCTATACGGTTTTCCAGTATAAATAAATATATTAATAATAATAAGTACTGGTTTTTTCCTATTAGGTTTTCCAGTATAAAAGTCTCTTAAGCAATAAGCTATATATAATATATATACCTTAAGGGGGGATATAAGAGATATACTATAAAACCCTATACTAAAAATATATAATAAAATAGAGGCTATATAATAGAGGTTGATTACGTAATATAGTGTATTATAGTACTATTAGTACTGTGTATACTGTTAGAAGAAGCTTCTAGAAAGCTATGGAAACTGCTAGCTTTCACTATCTAAGTTAAGGTTAAACCTAAAAGGGTTTTAGGTTACTAAATTACTTAATAAATAACCTAAATAAGGAAATAAGTGGGGCAGCTTAGCAAGCAGCTTATGCAGCCATAGAAGGCTCTAGAAACTAAGCCTTAAGTATAAATAACTCGCCTCTCCCTCTCTAGAATACTCCCTTTTACTTAGAAGGTAGACACTTTAATATTAACTTATTTATACTTATTATTTCCCTTTTGAGCTATCGATTACGTTATCAACGATTACGTAATCTAAGAATTATTATAGAAGATAACTTCCACTTTTAGATAACTAAGAAAGTAGAAAAATAGATAAGTAAGAATACTATATTTATAAAGCTATAAAAAAATAAAAACTTTATTAGAGAGATTATAGATAGTAACAGTAAAAAAAGAGTAAAGTCTATATCTTTATAGACTAATAATAATAGAAATATATCTATAAATAATAAAGCTTTATAGCTAGTTAACCTTAGTTTAACCTTAAATATTAATCCTACTCTAAATATTATAAATACTTAAATTAGACTTAAAAATAATATATACTTACTTATATACTAACTTATAGACCTAGCTAAGCTATATATTAATAAGATAAAGTATAGTAGTAAAGATATAGATATACTAAAGCTAAAACTCTATATCTTCTAGAATATATATAAGAGAGCAGACTTTATAGAGAAATAAACACTATTTGCTTTTCTAATTATACTTAAAGAAAAAATATTATATTATTACTATAAGATTATTTACTAAATTTAGCTTTATCTTAACTTAGACTAGATTATTACTAAGCTTAGTAAATATTTTAAAATAGAGGAATTTAAATAAGTATACCTTACTAAAAAGAATATTATTACTCTTATCTTAATTATAAATAATAATCTATCTATAATAAAGCTTAAAGCTATAGACTTACTAATTAATACTTTTATAAAGATATAACCTATATTAAGTATTACTTATAAAAGTAATAAGATTTTATATAACTAACTTCTTTAAGATTACTAAGAGGTTAAGAAATATAAATAAGCTACTATAAACTCTATAATAAAGTTTAAGAGCTTCTATAACTAGCTTAAAGTTATAATTAGCAATATAGTTATATTTAGAAATAGTTAATTACTTTTATAATTATAATATTATACTAAGTAATATTAAATAGATTATAAGTATAATAGCTAAGGCTAGAATAATTAATTTAGCTACTTTAGTCTATACTAAAACTTTAGATAAGATAATTTAAAATAATAGTAAGATTTCTAGAAGTAGAGGTACTATATTTATAAAATAACAGGTTAGTATTTAATAAACTATATATAAAAAGAGAGAAATAAAGCATATTTCTATTTCTAAAGCAATTTATAAATTTAAGATACTTTAAAGATAGCTTATTAATGATTTCTCACTTAATATAAAGAGACTAAAGATAAGAGTTATAATAATTTAATAATAAATAATAAGGAGAATAAAGAAATTAAGATATATTTCTAGTTACTTAGAGAAGGGTAAGATAGTTAGAGAGATTAATAATTTAATAATAAATAGTAAACTTTATTCTTTATCTAATTTATAGATCTAAATATCTAAGTAACCTATTTAGTAAATAAGAATATTATTACTAAGTACCTACTTAACTAAGTATTATATTATAAAATTACCTATTATAACCCTTTTAAATAAATAACTAATAATATTCCTATTAATATCTTTATACTTAATAGAAAATATTCTTTAGAGACTTTCTAGAATATTATTCTAGATATAGAAGCTATAGGATTTTTAATAGCTAGTTATAACTAGTTTATTATACTTAAAAGGACTAAGTTACTTAATATTATAATTAACCCTACTACTATAAGAGGGGTAAGTATTAAATTTAGTCTAGAGGGAGTAATTAAATTAATAGAAATAATAGTTATCTCTATATCTTTTAGAGAGATAATATTCTATATTATATTAGTAAATACCCCTTTTCTTTTATATCTTATAGATATAGATAAACTAGGTATTTAATTTAATAATTAAAGAAACTATTTATAATAAGGAGACCTAATTATTTCTATTATCTATAAATAGGGTTATTTATAGCTACTATTAAATATAAAGAAGATATTAGCCTGGAATAACCTTATAGAGACTAAGTTATGCTAACTCTATTAATATTTTAGATATATATTAGTTTACTAACTTTATAGAGTTTTATAGTAGTTAGGCTACTAAGTTAAAATATAAATACTTAAAAATCTTATAAAGTTTTATAAATATTACTAACTTAATATAGAAGCTCTAAGTTACTTTAAATTTACTCTTAAGAATAAATATAACTTTAACTATACTATAGTTATTAATATTATTTATCTTAACTTAAGATTAGTACTTTATATAGTTAATATTATTACTACCTTTAATATAGAAAGATTTCTATAAAATCTATTAATAAGTATAACACTTAATATACTTAGATAATACTAGATCTATATCTATCTTAAACCTCTAGACATAGTAATTACTAATATTAATATTAATTTTAGCTTATCTAAGTAGTATAATATACTTTATTTAATATTAATAACTACTATTAAAGTTTCTATTAAGGCTTATAACTCTATAAATAAAGTTAAGAGATATTATATAATTCTTTAAAAAGTCTATAATATAATTTATTAAGACCTTTCTAATATAGATTATAAAATAGTTCTCTAAATAGCTTTAAAGGCTATTAATAATACTATAGAGCTAAAAGGCTTAGTTCTAATATTACTTATCTTTAGAGTATATCTATAGCTTATTAATAAATCCCCTTATCTCTGGAAATCTAGAAATAGATAGCTACTATATAAAAAGTAATAAAAAACCTCTAAAAAGTCTAAGCTTTATATTAAGTTTTAGAAGCTCTTACTATTTATAATAAACTAGATATCTATAGAACTCTATAGCTATTACTACTCTTATTAATATATATTTACTATAAAAAGAAGAGTTAGTAAGAACTATATAAACTTCTTATTATAAATAATAAGATCTATATACTTAACCTTTTATATAGACCTTAAATATTCTATTTAATAATTATTTATCTATACTATAATATTAATAATATTAATAATACTATTAGAAATAATAATAATATATTAATAAACTCTCTAGACTAAAATACTAAACAAATAGAATAATTAGATAAGGCTAATATTATACTAATATTAATATTAATACTATTAATAATTCTGCTTTTATATAAGAGAGAGAGACTCTAAAGAACTATATAAAAGCTATTATAATACTAACTATAGATTTAATATAAGAAAGTAACTACTTTATAGACTAAAATAGATAAGATAATAATATAGTTAATACTGCTTTTATTATTAATATAGTAAAAGCTCTTAGCTAAGAGATTAGTAATACTATAATCTTTCTAATAGTAAAAAAGTATTTAGATTATAATCTTACTATCTATTTATATAAAGAGAGTATTATTATAATACTAAGAGAATCTTTCTCTACTTTTATAATAGCTAAGATAACTATACTTTAGAAATATAGTGTTTTTAAAATTATTTTCTATAATACTACTATTTATAGTAAAACCTAGATTTTTAAATTCTATATAGTTTATAAAGTTAAAAGAAAAGAGACTAACTAACTCTATAAAAAATTATAGCTTATTATTTAGAGTTATAATAATAACAATAAGACTTTAATCCTTATATAATTATTAATAATATAAAGGGTAAGTTAATAACTGCTTTTTACTTTGATACTATTTCTTATAGGAGAGGGATTTATTTTATAACTTAGAGATATTATATAAATATATATCTAATTCTAAATAGAGCTTAATAGGATAATATCAATAAACCTTCTAAGCAAAATTTAAAGTAAATACCCTAAAAATTAGATTATAAGGATTATTAAACTTCTATATAGTATTATAGAAGCTAGAATCTATAAGTAGGTAACCTATAGTAAGTATTATAGAGAAAAGCTTAAGATAGATTAATCCTTATTTAATCTATACTTACTAATCTTCTTAACTGCTATTAATAGCTTTAATATTATTAATATATAAATTAATAATATAATTAAACTTTTAATACTAAGTTTCTCTAATTAAGAGAATAATAAACTTATAAAAGCTAGCTTTATTATAAAGAATAAATAATAACTTAACCTAAATAACCTATTAATATTTAATAGCAGTATTATTATACTAAATATAAATAGTAATCTTACTCTATACTAAAAGGGATAAGGAAATAAGATTAAGCTTATTAACTTAAAAGCTACTTTAACTAAATAAAAATAGTAATATATTTAGTAAAGAGTAAGAGGTATATATATTATATTAATTTACTAACTAGAAGTATACTTTAATCTATCTATAGCTATATAGTATTAAGAGCTAACTACTAAAGATAAAACAGTACTTAATTAATGCCTTAAATAGTAAAAGGAGAACCTTAACTATAGCCTTATATTTATATCTATTAACTTAGTAATAGCTAAACTATTTATTTTTATTAATAGCTCTTTTACTAATAATTTAGACCTCTTATTATAGATTAGATTTATTATTATCCTTATTAATAAGATAATAAATAATAATATATTTATAATCTATAGTAATACTATTTACTTTAGCTTAATAAAGTATAAAAGTGTTACTTAAAGTGTTCTAGCTTCTAAAGTTTATAATATAGTTACTAATATAAACCTTATCTATACTATTATAATAATACTTTAAAAGATTACTAACTATCTTAGAAAACCTTATATCTCTATAATTACTTATACTAATTTATACTTACTATATAAATACCTTATTAAGCTTAGTACTATAAAGGAGAAATGACTAATAATTAATATTATAGTGCTTTAATAGTTTTATAAGAGGAGAGAGATCTATAAGATAAGATAGATTAATAGTAATAATAACTTTATAGATACTTTTATAAAGAGTACTCTAAATTAGACTCTTAAATGCTTTTTTAATAATAATAAAGTAATAGTTTATATAGAGGGATAGGTAACTTAAGAAGAGAAGACTAAGAAGTTAGATAAATAGTACTAAATATACTAAAGCAGCTCTAATATACTAAAAGAGGAGGATTGAACTATATTAAATATAGAATAAGATTAATATATAATTCTATACTATTTTTACGTTTTAAACCTACTTTAGGTTTATAATAGGTATTAGTAATATAAAAGTATATTTTAGCAGGTTATAATATATCTAGTCTTAAAGAAAAGACTACTAGTATTATGCTAATACTATAACCTATAAAGTAGCAGGATATATACTATAATTAATAGATATATATAAGGTTATATAACCTATTATAGAGGATATATATATAGTTTAATACTACTACTAATATAGTTAAGTGGAACTTAGGAATATAGATATATATTAACTTATAGGCTTTTAATATATATATATAAAGGGAGCCCCGAGTCCTGTATAAACCTCGTCCCGGCGTGAAACTAATATTACCCGGGGGTGTGGGGCGTTGCGGGCTCGCGTTTACACCCCCTACTCACGTAGGGGGGCAAAAAACCCTCGACCACGCTAAAAAGTCGTTTCCATTAAATATTAATAGAGCTATATACCTAGCTTTAAAGGCTAAAAATATATATAA